>JAVLUZ010000095.1:121252-232617 GCA_036768485.1 Mermis nigrescens
TCCCAGCGGGGTCTGGGGCAGAGTTGTAAAGAAAGCATTTTAATGTTAAATAGTAACGTTGAAATTTTCGCAAAATTGGCCAAATCTCGGTTCTGCATCAAGCCCAAAAACACTTAAAATTGATGAACTCCTATATTGCATAAAACTTCTGAGCTGAAATGCGTTTTCAGACCTCTGCTAAGTACATAGCGCAGCAATATGATATAGAAAACTGTATCAATGGAAATTTTGTCCTTACCGTTTTCAGGCCCATTTGTTGCCTTCTTATTCACAAGATGCAGTTCAGAAAACAGGATATGCGCAAACACATAAGAAAATTAGGCCATTTCTTTTATTTAAAATAGGATTATGTGTCCTTGTAAAGAAAGACAAACAAAGCAAAGAATAGACAAACTGGTACACAAAAGACAAGCAGAGCAGTGAATAGACAATGTGGTACACAATCATTTTTTTAAAATTTTGACGTCTTTGCCTTTTTGAACTCGGTTTTCTGGACACACATTATTTCAACAAAAAAATCAACAATATTTCTGTTAAAATTTGGGGGGCATGTGCCTCAAATGCCCCTGCCCCCCTGGCTACGCCTATGTGCCGGACGGACGAACGTTGAAACCAACTCAACTTGCCCGATGAGGCAAAAAACCGCATTGCGGCACAGATTATGATGTCACGTGCGTGGGCAAGTCGCACGCGATACCGCATGATGCCAGATAATGCCGGAATCGTGCCACAGCGGTTTTGTCAATTTTTGCATTCCGACACCAAATCGGACATAGCCGGACGAAGAATGAATGGGCCTTTAGCGTGCTTTCCATTGTTGTTAGAAAATATGGCAAAATGTATGGGTAGAATTGTCACGTGTCTTGTTAGTATGTTCTTAATTTTATAATGAATGTGCCTGAAACTAGAGCAATGATAAGCATAAATTTTCTCAAACTGCAGCGGTATGTCGTTGTTGAGAAATAAGATATCTTTAAAATCGTGGTAAAATCGGGCTTAACATACTTTGTACAAAGCGAGGAAACGACCAATATTTATGCTGAAAACAAAAATATGCTAGTCAAACGAAGCGTACCTATGTACGACAAAACGATAGGATAATCCTAAAAATTATAGCCCTCTTTGTAACATTTGACTAAGGAAAAGTATGACTTTTCATTACCATATGCGTAATCTCAGCGACCTCGATTTAGCTAGGAAGCATGTTTTTTATTGTTGTTTAGAGAAAGTTTCACAGGGTGTCCGTTCTGCTAACCTGTGGAATTTTTTGATTGACAGATGAATTCTTTATACCATTATTCGGTGACCGGGGACCATAGGTGGGCGGCTCCAAATTTCTGGGGGGGGTGCAAGATTTTTTCAAAGGTCAAAAAATGGCCCTAAAAATGGTGGTACGGTGAAAAAAACACAATTTTGCAATGTTTCTCATCGAGCAATATTCATTGGCATCGAAAAATTGCGAAAAATTTAAAAATTGAATTCTGGGGGGGGTATTTTGATTTCTGGGGGGGAGTTTTTTGGTTTCTCGGGGGTTGCATACCCCCCCCCAATCGCCCAGGTATGCCCGGGACAGTCGGTCGCCCGGGACTGGCGTTAACCAGGGCCTGTTTATCACCGGGACTGTCAGTCACTCGGAACGGGACCGTTAAGTTTACACTATTGATTCTCAGATAATTAGGCCAAAACATCCATTATACGGTAAGCCATTTTTTAACGTTCTTGACTTATGAAAACAGCCATGGAAGAGGATAAACAAGGATCATAAATTTTACTAATTGCCTTATGTAAAATGAGTCAAAACAATGCGAATGATCTCTACTTCTTGCTAGAACTACGCGTACATATTTTTCTCACAAAAAAAGATATTTATTCACCTTAGTCAACAAATAGCGAAGCTTTTGAAAAATTTTTACAGGTACTTTATTTAACGGCTTTATTGTCTTATAGTTTGTAAAGTTACATGATCGAAAGATCGAAAAAGCGCAATTACTGAGCCTTGATTTTTTGCGAAATTCTGCCGAATTTTCATTGACTTATACGTTAAACCATAAATTTATTGGAGCATCTCCGCGAAATCAACGGAGAACACAGTTCTTCAAACTTTTAGAATACAATCAAATGCGTCATCGCAATCTACAGCTATTATTTAGAATTATTCACGAAAGAAATAACTTTTTAGTATACACAATGTTTTGACAAGCTAAAGGCATTTATTGAAGTGTTGGAGATTTATAGACCAATAAACTTTTTTACCAATTGCGAAAAACTGCAAGGTCAGAGCTTTTACAAAAGAAAACTTACAAAATTACACAAAAAGAAAATTTCTTGACCACCCTTTATATCGCTTTAGGCACGAATACATGAGAAATGAAAATAATTTTAATCATCATAAATTTCCAACTTAGAAAACGCGCTACACTAATAATACCGAATAGCTTTTATTACCCGATTAAGTCGAATAATTTTAAATCTTTTTAATGTTAAGTTCCGCAAGTTGTTTTGGCGAAGGGCAAATAAGTGTCCGGGCAATAGCTAAAGATTAATGCTACTAGCAATGAGTTTTGCATGAAACGGAATTATGGTAATGAATCGCCTGACGTGAATTTTAATGAACAATGCTCAATCGACTTAATTATTCAAGCCGAAAAATAATTATCGAATTCTGATTAGAAAACGTGATTGGTCAGGTTAAACTGACATGCTTACTGTTTGAGCAATGCAATCATTAAATGTTGTAATGAATAAGCTAAAAATTACAATAGAAGAATTATTCGACTGGAATGCTAAATTCCTTTATCCACTTTGAATGTTGTCGAGATCATTATATTATACTAGAATCCGAAGATTGATAAGTAGTATGGCGTGCCACCCTGGCGTCAAAAATTGTTTTTGACTAATGTTCATGAACATTTTTTGTGTATCGTAGCATAGGCTGGTGTGGAGATAAAAGCTCTAAAAGTGCTCCTTGCTGCCTACTGGGGTAGGTCAGGGAGCAAAGAGGGAAGAGGGCGTTCTATAAGCCTAATGGAAGCAATTCTGGGCGGAGGGGGTACTGAAAAAGGAGGGAGACTAATTGTTGATTGATTTTATCGATTTTTCATTGTCCTTGAACATTGTTCTTGAACATTCTTCTTGAGCATTTTAAGAGGCATATATAGCGGGAATAGATCTGCCTAAGCATGCCCGTGAGTATAAGTTAGTAGTCCCTAGGAATCCGACCCTAAGCCTAAGGAAAGGAGAATGTGAGGTAGTGTAAAGTAAGCATCTCTTGGGGATGTGGGCCTGATGAGTTCCTGATTTTTATCCATATTTCTTCTAGAACATTAAAAAAAAGTTAATCTTGTGGACGGAGGCAGTCCTTAAGCCTTTAGCAACCCTCTGCAGGGGGTCTGGTGTAAAGTGTAAAATGAGCCTACGGGAGTTAGGGGCGTTATCAAGGGTCAGGGGATCTTTAATTTTACTGATTTTTTTTATTTAGAGGTTCTTTTATGAGACACGTCTTATAACACCCATACTGACTTAGAATATTCAAGTATTTTTTCTAAAATAAAAAAAGACCGAAACAAACTCAAATTTTCCAAATTTTATACGTAGGTTATTTAGTTTTCCTATTTTTATATCGTATTGTTGATTATCAACGCGCAATTGAGTAATTTCATAAAAACAGTTTTTGGGTACTATGAAATAAAGTATACGCTCATCAATTGATCATTCACGAAAGTTACTGTTAAATGCTTTTGCTTGTAAAGTGAAATTGTGCCATAAGTTGGCTTAACCCTGTTAGTGAGGCGAGAAAAGTTATTGAAAGTATCCGCATCATGATTAGGTAAGTTTAATTTATACTAACGGTGCATCATCTGTCAAAAATGACTGCCTACTGCGAAGGTAGATACATTCTCTAGGCGAAGCAGATTCATTAAGAAATGATTATAGGTTTGTTGTCCTAATTCCATGCTTCTAGTATAAAGTAGTTTTAATATTTATGCGTGACATCTGAAATGCAGTTTAATGATAGTTTTGCCAAATTCAAAAGGCACGGGAAGATTTTGTTCATTTTTAATGTATATTTCAATAGTATTTGATGATTTTTTGAGCACAGGTATATGGTGTGAACTAATATATTCGTGATTCATGATGTCTATATATTTGTCTTCAATATTAACGACTCGCAGAAGTGGCGCTAAGACATTTCCAACAATCTGATGCTTAACTATATCATAACTAGCAAAGGAAAATGCTCCGATGGAACAAAAAAGGGGAATATACTTGGGATTGTGAATTATTGAGGATGTAAAAGGAGGGGACTAGGAAAAATTTCCCTATGTTGTATGCCAAAAATCGCAAAATATGGTAAAAATCAGACTTTCTCTAAACAACGCAAAAAATCGAAGTATATTCTGTGGTCTCTGAAAAAACGTATTATTTTAAAATAATTTTCTCTGATTGACATAATATCTTAAAAGCATATTACGTAATGCAACTTTTTGCAGACGTCATTCAACTTTGAGTTGCTTAATAATGTGACTGAAAGTGAAATGCTGTTAACAAATCATAATTAAGTTGTTCGTATTACATTATTACTAAGCATGTCACTTAGCAGATACAGCCATTCTAAGTGTCAAAGTGCAAGCAATATTCAAATTACAAAAAAATTGATTGAAAAAAGCAGCGAATTAGCAATGCAGTAGCTAAGCGAATTGAATGAAATAGTACATATCGATGCATTCAAGACAATCGATGATATTGTTGGTTCAAAGCAGTAGGAAACACGAAAGCTGACGTGCAACAGACCTTATGTAGATACTCTTTTACACATGTCTACAACAATTGTTTACTAAACTTTTACATTTTTCAAAGGCCGCAGAATATACTTCGATTTTTTGCATTGTTTAGAGAAAGTCTGATTTTTAACATATTTTGCGATTTTTGGCATATAACATAGGGAGATTTTTCCTAGTCCCCTCCTTTTACACCCTCAATAATTCACAATCCCAAGTATATTCCCCTTTTTTGTTCCATCGGATCATTTTTTCTTTTAGTACCCTACTTTTAATTAGCAAGATTTGGAAATACAATACTAGATTTCATTTACTGTGCGGTTCTTCTAATAATCGAATGGTTTAAACTTTACAAAGCTACTAGTTGTAGAAGAAACAAACATTCTGATTAGTAATTCTTATGTTACGTAGAACGTCCTGTAAAGAAATATGCTTCCAAAACTTTCTAGAGCTAAACTTAATTTACATTTTAAACTTTGCACAAGAGTGTAAAGAATTTTAGTGGGATTAATAATTTCGATATTGCTCTGATATAACGATCAGCATTTATCAAGAAATGAAACCTCTATAATGTTCTAAGAATAAATTAAGATTAGGTGTTAATCACTTTACACTACATTTCATGCGCCCCTAGCAGACGTATCACATCTGTTTCCATATATATTTTACGACTTTAGAGAAAAAATAAGTTACCCGGAGGCTCTAAAATGAAACTTATTATATAGTGTAAACTTTACACTAGCAACGAGTGTAAAGAAGATTTTAGTCGGATTTGTAAATTCGATATTACTCGGATATTACGATCAACATTCATGAAAAAATTACGTCTCCATAACGGTTTTATGACAAATAGACACAGATGTAAACCACTTTACATCACTGTTGAGTGTAAACAAACGCGCCCTGCTGACGTACGAAGATAAATACATATGTAGTGTAAACTTCATGTAAACACCTAGTGTAAAGAAGATTTTGGCCAGATTCGTAATCTTGATATTGTTCCGATATTACGATTAATATTTATGAAAAAAATTAAGTCTCCATAATGTTCTATGGGCAAACTAACAATAGGCGTGAACCACTTTACAACACTGTAGAGGGTAAACACATGCGCCAGACTGGCATATCAAATTTGGTTCCTAGTCCATTTCTAGACTTGATAATCATGTCCCTGACTCATAACCGGAGAAGCAGGCAGAAAAAAACAAGACAGAAGCGTATTTTAAACACCAAATTTTTTGACTTTACACTCGCTAAATATTAATGTATAGACAATTTACTTCGACATGCACCCGATATAAAGCACTTTATTTTTTATTCTATTGGACTTATCCCGACTTCTGGACGGAGAAAGTGGCGAACAAAAAACGCAACAAAAACGTATTTTACATCATTTAAAACACTGTAAACTTTAAAATTCCGTACCGAACTCCCCATTGAGTTTTAAGAAATTCAGTTTGGTACAATTTGTAGCTTTTAAATCGTGGTACATTCCTGTGTGCCAAAATTTTCTTGCAAAAAATTATTTGGTATGATTTATTAATCAAAATTCGGAAAAAAGGTGTTTTTTCGCTCATTTTTTACCTCTGATTTTGAACTTTACACCCCCATAAATAACTCAATATTGCGTTTTTTAAATGCGGTTTGCTGCGATTTGTAGCCCCTAAAAGGCACTTTATTACTGCTGTATTCAATTTACCCTGACTTAAACGCGGAATAATTTGGCAGAGAAATCTTAGTTAAAATCCGTTTTTTACACCATCAGCTAGAGTGTAAACTTTAAACCCCAGGATCTAACTCACCATAGAGCGTAAAAGACTTTGCTTATATGCAGAATGTAGCCCTTGATCCGCTCTACATTTCTGTCAGAAAACATTTTAAAAAGCTCATAACCGGAGTTAGTATCAGACATAAGCAGGTTGAAAACTCGACCAAATGTGATTTTTCATCCCCAGATTTTCGCACTCTTTACACTCCCATTCGAGAACTACTGCGAATTTCAACAAACAAAAAATACCCAATTTGGAGCATCCCTTCTTCTACAAATATGTGCCATTAATTAATTTGAGGAGTCAATACTGAGTTGTTCACATGCCGCCTAAAAAACCTCCCAAAATTTATCCCATGTTATTACGTTACACAAAAACTTCACACCTTCTTTACACAGCCAGTTTTGAGTTTCAAGAAAAACAAAAAAACACGGGCAGCGAATTTTTCTATTATCTATCTTTTAAGAAAAACCGCACCTTCTAGATGTGTCCTGTTACAGCTGTAGGGGGGATGCACAGGTGTTAGGGGTACCCAAGTATATTATAGGTACGCGCTAACGCGCTACCTATGATACACATAAAAATTAAGCATTCCACCTTACATATCGGGAGCGTGATGCACAACTATGCTTGAATCCTTTGCAACAATATAATTTATCTCACAAAGTTGACTTTCTTGGAATCCTAGCATATACATCAAATGCTTGGCTAACTGCACACTTTGAATAAATTCTGTATTGATTTTTAGGTGGCAAAGCGTCCTATGCTCAACGTACTTTACGCTAAGGTTCTTCAAATATTCGAATTTCACGATTTAGCTAACCATTTTTATTCCATTGGTCACTGTCTTAATTAGGTCATCTACGCTTAAATATCTTGCTCGAGGAATGAATTTGCAGTATATTGTTTTTTACAGAAAAATTTGCAGTATATTGTTTTTTACATCGTAAAATTGTATCAGATTCTGATTCTCTGCCACATTGTCATATATTTGCATAAATTATCTCTGCTAATCCAACTTCCCAGTCGCTAGTCAGTACATTAAATTGCTCTCTATGCCATAATTCAGAGGGTATGAGCAGTTCTAAGAACGAGGTAATCGACGCAGGTTAAAATTTTGAGCAAACTCTCGTTAAACCGTACTGTTTAATTATGCTGTGTTTACCACTTTAGAATGAGGCACAAAATTATGAAAGTACGAGTATTTTTACAAGGGTTCATCAGAGAAAAAATTGCGAATTCTCGCTCTACGCATAATTATTTATCTTCCACATTGCTTTTCTTTGCAATGTAATACGATTAAAGTATTAAACGAGTTAAACCATTCACCAATAGGTCCAATATCCAATATGCAGACCTCACAGGCACAAAAATTTTGTTATTTTTGTCTGAGTTTTCAAATTTTAAATAAATTTTAAGCATACGTCGGGCAGGCTTCAACTGAGCCTAATGAAGAACTTCAAGATAATTCACACATTTATTCCTAGAATGCAGTCGCCAAATACTCTCCTTCTGGGGTATTTTTGCTAAAAAAACACCACAAGGGTGTTTTCCACTAAATTTTGCTTGAGATATTTCAAGTAATTTGCTGAATCGTAAATTTTACCCTCTATTAAAGCAAAACACGTGAATATAAGTTTTCTCTAGAAAACTTTGGTAAAAAGAAAAAACCTATGTAAACATTGTAAACGAATTCATAGCAAGACCCTGGATTCTCTACTGAGCTACATAGTGTAAGGTATGTAAACTGATCAACAAATTTCTGTATGTCATAATATCACTATAAAAGTAATTGAAAATGCTTAAACAGAATTTCTGATCATTTGTTAACTGAAACGAGCATATATCATGCAAATGTAGAACTTGAAAAAATCCCCTTGTTTCGCAATTTTTTAGTGTCAATAGATACATAGAGCCACGATGAGCAGAAACTAAATTCTGGGCAGTCTGATGAGTAAAATTCGCTAACAAATCACCAAAAAATTCAATTCTGGGGACTCCAGAATTTCCGATGAAATAAGTCTGTTGGTTGGATTCTCTGTACAAGGGGGTTCATAAACCCTACACATAGAGCTTGACAAAATCGTAAAAATAGAATTTTAACCTTATACTATCATTAATTAATTTGGCACTTTTGACCCTTGGAAATGTTTGGGTTACCCAAAAATTGGATGTCATCCACATACGTTCACCATTATTGACATTTTGTTCTGGATACTAATATTTTAGCAACGTTGTATTGTGATTCATTACAGTTTGACCAATTTTGCATCGAAAATAGCGGAAGGCCTATATTTGAATAAGCGCAGATTGATGGATGGTTCCTTCACTCACATACACGCGTACGTATGTACATAAGCTCAAATTGGCACCTTGCCAGTGTTTTCCTTTATCAAATAACAAACCATTCAGCTAAGGCTTAGTCAAGTCGAAAATGACTATCCGCGCTTCCTTTTGTTGACTATTATGGCGATGGAGCAGCTAACGTTAGCAGATTCCGCACTTTCGATTTTTTTACGAAATTGATCTGTGCTTATTGCTTTCAACTCCATATAAGCATATTATTAATTCATTTTATCCCGTTCCTGCTTTCGTTATTTATTTGTGTTCACGCGATTTTGTGTCACATGAAGTAAGTGAGAAAGTATAAAATACTTTGGTATAAATAAGTATAAAAACAATAAATGCGATAAGGGATGAAAAGTATAACAGATACCCAAAAAAGCAAATTAGAATATCACTATATAAGATATTATATATATATATATATATATATATATATATATATATATATATATATATATATATATATATATATATATATATATATATATATATATATATATATATATATAATACTGTATAAAGAAGTACATGCTTTTCTAATATGTTTCGTTTTCCTTGACTTAGTTTAATGCGCTTTAGATTCTTCGATAGAAAGTGACTTAGCTGTAAGGGCTTTAATTTGTGGCTTTGGACCATTTGTATTTGTAGCAAATATTTCTAAATCCGAAACAAATAAATTGTTTAAAATGACATGAATTAAAGTTGAATCTTTTATTTTAATATTTAATTTTTAATTCGAACTTTCTAAATAGAATTCTCAAATCTAAATTTCAAATTGAATTCGAACAATAAACAGCTAAGTAATGACTTTTTATGCCTATTTTAGCAAAAAAGTTAGATTCACGCTTTAAGCTGACGTGTAGTTTGGCACTAGAATTTTTCTGTCTTAGGAAGGTGAAAAAGCGATATTTATACAAAATTGTATACCGATAAAAAAGTCGATAAAACTCTAACACTGTTATCCTATGTTCGTTGTTTCAAAAAACGTTTACTGTTTTGCAATATAATCGGCATAGCCTTGTTTGAAAAATTTTTTGTATCTACCTTTTTTGGACACGTTAAAAAATAAAATGAATTTACTACGCACCCAACCAATACACTCAGCGCCAAAAGTTTTCATAGGGAGCTTTTTTGAGACTTAAAACGACGGTGCATGATAAATAAATTATAAAAATATTTTTGATGTTTCTGACAAAACGCTTTCATTCTAAAATATTAAAAAACAAGAAGGTTTCCGGAAACAGCTAGCTTAATTGAATATAATTCTATGAAAAACAGCAGGTTCTTGGGGGGTCAAACCTCTCTTCATCAAAAAGTACCCATGTTGATGACCATACGTTTTTTTTGTGGGATTGGCCCTTCAGGATGGCTGCTGACCTTTGCTTAATGCTCTTAAGTTAAAGCAGAATTTGAATTTTTTAAGAATCATGAAAATATGCTTTTTCAAGTTATTAGCGACTTTTTGGCTAAATTTATTATTTTTTCGCTTTTATTACACCAAACGACCTCTTTTGATCCAATATATAAATGTATAACTTTTAACCCCTAGATCTTATCCTAAGGCTATGCGCATTTTGTCGTTCTGTAAATAATGGGAAAACTTTTATTTTAAATCTTTTCTTGTTTCATCATTTTAAATCGATGCAAAAAATATATTTAATTTCGCACATTTTTATGGTAAAAATTTTATTTTCAGTCATTTTTTAGCCTTAATTTTATCTATTTTTGTTGCCAGGAAATTTACTTAAAGTTTTATTCCTTGATGTAGTGACTAGTGATTCAAATATTTTATTTCATTTTCAAGGGGAATATTAGCGCATCAAAATTTCCTTATAATAAAGCTCTAGTGAAGAATAATTTTGAGAAAAATATTCTAAAAATTATAAGTCTTTTTAAAATTTCGGATAAAAAGTAGTATTTTTCTTCGAGAATAGTTCAAGTGTTTAGAAAAATGATAGAAAAAGAAAAAATATTAAAAAACAAACTAAAGTAACGAATAATAAAAAAGAAAGCTACATAGTTTCTTCTGTCAGGCAATTGACCGAATGTTTCAAGTGACTAATAATTTTTTAATTCGTGAGCATATTTTAGTCATTTTACTGCGAATCTGTGAAAATAAATGATGCACTTAAAAGTTTTTCACGATATTTTCACCGTACAATGGATAATTTCGAGGTTTTTTTAACTTAAAAGAACTAGGAAGATTCAGAACGTTTTGATGTTACTAGGTGCATCCCTACGCTCCTACTTTAGTGAACTATTTTTAGCAATTACGTCGTTCACGCCCCTTCGTTAGTATAACTTAACTAGGTGTCTTTGAGAAGCTCTTAGTTCGGCTCACACTTTCTTCGAGTCTCAGTTGTGTCATTCAATGCGCTCTTAATGTAAGTTGTATTAGCTTCTTAACTAATAAACTAGATGATAATTACGGCTTTACAATCTAGAAACCGTATTAATAAAAAGAGCCATTTAGTACCTACAATACTAATAGGCCGAAACCCCACTACATTACATTTGGCGATGTCGGAAATTTGCTTAATTACGGTCTTTTTCTCGAAAAATAAACGAAAATTTATCGAAATTTATGTCGAATTTTACGTGATAATTTGCACCGATGCAGTTTGAAGAACGCTTAAGACTCGCGCCATTTCACGCTAGGTTACTAATGGAACGAATATCTCCATATTTTAAAACCGCCGGGATACGAAACATGATTTGGCAATCGATCAGAAAATTTTAATTGTAAAGCAAATTCGTCCTCTCTTGCATTTTGCAGAAAATCGGCTAGATCAGCATAAGTTGCTCTTATAAAAAGTTTATCAGCAATTTCTAAATAAATACTAATTTTCTAAAAATCTATAGTACAAATATTGCAAAGTCGAATAACTTAAATTCTTCTTTGTATATTGCATCATTTGGATTTCATAATATCAATAATAATAATAATGATAAAAAAATCCCGACCATCTTAATGAAAAATTATTTATATTCTTTATCGCCTTAAGACATAAAAGCGTGCTTTACTATTTTCTAACGCGCATTATTTTGAAATTGTTCTTCGGGTCAAGCAAGACTGTTCCGTTATTTTGAAGAATGCTACTCAAAATAAGTAAAAAATATACAAATCTGTCAAATATGCAGCCTTTTACTGCTGAGTTGCAGTACATATGCGCAATACATTGAATAATCGTGCATAAATAGGCATACAACAGTGACTTGCAGGCGTTGCGCAAGATACAATGTGGGTACATAAATGTACATATTTCTACTGAATAGTAAAAATTTTATGGACTTCTCCTTTGTTGTCATTTATTGTGATGAATATGTGAAAAAAACTGATTAAAATCCGACAATCGTGCAATTTTCAACAAATTTAGGAGGCTAAATAGTAGAGTATTTAGTGTTTTCAGCTCATTTCTACATACTTCTAAAGTAAGACCCTCCCCGGATCCACTTTGATGAGTCTTGTCGAACTTCCGTAATGTAGCTTACCGCAGATCTTGCCAGCATTCGTCACGACGTTTATTTCACGATTATTCTGAATATTTCGTAAATCCTTGCGATAGCGTTTCTCTTTGCACTTCTTTACACGCCGCTTCTGTGTCTTTATTTGTTAATTTCGCAGAAAATGCCCCAAAAATTACGTCTCTTCTTACCCCAATTGCCTTTAGAAACGCTATTTTTTCGCGCGTTTTATCGTTCGGTGGTTTCCGGCACATTTTTAGCCCAGTGTTTGCAAACACCATGACATTCCGCCGAAAACAGCGTTTTCACGAGAGACGCGCTTGTGACACTCCTCGTTGCTTTTAGAGTACTTACCTCACGCGCAGCGCATTGTGATCAGATTTATGTTAATTAGACTTGGAAATTTTTATCCGGGCCCGACTCGGAAATTCCAAGTGTTTGGAAAGAGCAAAAAGACAGACACTTGGAAACTAGGAAAATTTACTTGGAGGCTTGGAGAAAAAACGACATTTTTTCCTAGTCGAAAAATGCTAGTGACTCGGAATTTTTATTCGGGCAAATGAACTGACGCTTGGAAACTTGGAAATTCCAAGTCTCGAAAACTTGGAACTTGGGACTTGGATTTCCAAGCGGAAATGAATTGGCCCCAGAGATGGAACAGGGGTGTGTAGATCCCCATATTCCTCACCCGCCTTCCCTACGTGCATGTCTGCTGAAGACCTGTCTAAAGAATAGTAGCATGCGGTTTAAGTTATTGTCTTATGTTGCGAAATTCATAGGTAATACAATTAATGACACATTCGCACGCACGTGATTTTCTTTCTGAAAACTTCGATCTATACGAATAACCGAAAAAAAATTTAGGCGAACGGGAGAATAAAGTGAAAAGTTCGTGCGACCGGTTCACCTTTTTCTAACGAAACAAATACGTTAGAGTACGTATTATGTATCATTCACCTTTTTATTATATTGCGTATCACGAACATTGGTATAATAAGACTATTTTTCCTAAAAAGAATTAGGCTTTCGTTCCTAGACCACGTTGCCTCAAATATTTCGCCTAATTAATTTAGGTGCGTAGTTCGTGATTGTCGATTTTTTCTCTATTCATTGTTTTTGCCAAATTTTCCATCTGACACTAATCGATTTGGGTTAAACATGTATTTTATATGATATGTTTCATACGCTTTCTTTTGCCACTTTATTTTCGCTTAACCTCTCGAGTATCGGAAAACATTCAATCGCGCGCATATCAGAAGGCAATTAAGAACGCAACTAACAACAATTAGTTTGAAATTTTGACTATTTTATTGATTTTTTCTCGATGACGAACATTAGCATAAAGGGGTCATAAATATTTTTTTGAGAATTGTTCTCTTTTCTAATGTTTTCTGCTAATTTGCTTTGTTCTTAGCACAAACTATTTTGAATCAATGAAATGTAAAAAGGATAAATTTACAAAAGCTTCCATATCGAAAATATTAATTTCTAGCGAAGTAAGGCTCGCTTTTGTACAAACATTTTCCACTCGAATAAATGGAGAAATTTTTAGCAAATCCCGACATTTCTGAAAGATTAAATTGTGAAATCGGTGAAGTGGGCAGAAACTCCTCGTTTTTCATCAAAACCGGAGATAGTAATATTTAACATGTTAGAGAGCAGGCAAACCAGTCAGCCTCACGATCATAGGTGGGAAGCACTAAAATTCTGAGGAGGGTGCAAATGTCAAAAAATGGTCTTAAAATTGGTAGTATGGCTATAAAGACCATTTTTCAACGTTTCTCATCGACCACTTACCATTAGGTTCAAAAAATTGCGAAAAAAACAAATAAATCTTCAAAAATTGAATTTTGGGTATATTTTGGTTTCTGGGGTGTATTCGGCCTATGGGGGTCCATACTCCCCAAACCCCTCCCCCACGCCCATGTGTGTGCTCACTATGTATCAGGGTAGTCCGCACGACGAACACCCGTTGGTATAGACGCTCACAAGCACAAAAACAAAAATTAATGCTAAAAATGACAAAAAAATCGAATATTTTTACAACGATTGCTTAAAATTGACCAGATAATACTTAATTATAGTAGTTTTAGGCGCTTTTTCGGCGTCTTTATCAATTTTCATAGCCATTCTGTTCCAAAAGCTCTTGTGTCGACGATGACCGCGCTTAGCCCTAAACCAGCCGCACGCGCCTACACTTACTTTACGAGCCCCTTATATCTTAAAACCTCATTTAATCATTCGAAAAGTCGTTCGAAATGCTGGATAAGAGGCAGTGTTCTAAATCGATTCGCAAACAGTCAAAAAACCAATCTCGATTCCCGCGTATCTATATTGTTTTTATATATTGTTTTGTATCGCATGTTTATTGCTTTTTTACGTGTATATTTTGTTTTACGTTGTTCTACTATTCTGAATAAGACGAAATACATTCTATCTCATTTTTAATCTGTCGAATCGCGGATTTGGTCTTGAAATTCGTGTTCTTACTTTATCGATCCAGTCCTTATGAATTCGTAATGTTTTTCCCATTCGTGCATAACTCTTTCACGAAAATCGTCTTGTCTAATTATGCGTCCTGCAGCGTTATTTGTATTTTGGGAAGCCGTATGTTTTTACTGGTAAATATTTTTATAGGTCATGTTTGCGGTCTACGCAATGACCTTATATGTTATTGTTCCTTGTTTATTTCCTTTGACAAATTTCGTAAAATTCGTGTAAAACCCGCGCTTGAGACACAATGAAGCGTTTTTTGAAACTTTCTTGGAATTTTCTCAGTGAAAGTATATTTTGATTTTCCCGCCGAAGCGACAAATTGGAAATGACGCCAATTTCGTTTTTTGATCTTAATATAGATGTCAGCTAATTTTAAATTGCAGTTTTAGCTTTAGCACAAAATTCTCTACCAGAATGAGTAAAGAATACGAAAATTTATGAAGAATGTTATACTGGAAAATACGTTTTAGAAATTAATGATACTTTAAATAACGTTAACGTTTAACAAAGCTACTTGAGACGGCTATGATCTTAGAGAATTCTGAAAGGTCGAAATTAGACATGCGGGTGTGGGGGTTTCGGGTATTTAGACTAGACATGTACATGAGGGGTTTGGGGGTCTAGACCATATATGTATAGCATGGGAATTCTGGGGGGTCAGTCCTTAGAAATTTTTAAAAGGTGCCTTTTTTGGGCTTAAAAACAATGAGATCGGTACACGTCAAAACGATGTTTTTTGACGTTTCAGACAATGCTCGCTCTTTCTATACCATAAAAACGTAAAAGAAATCTCAAATAAATTGAAAAAATGGAGTAAATTGAACAACATATAGTCAAGAAATGTTCATATGGCGTGAAGCACCGAAAATTTGATATTTTTGAGGCAAAAATCAGCTAAAAACGACTAGAAAAGCACACTTTTAACAACTTTTACCAACTTTCACAAACATTCGACAGTTCTGGTGGGGAGCTCGCAGTCATTTTGCGGGGGAGGGGTCAGTTGCCAATCTGGGAGGTCAAACCCGCCCCAACTCCCCGAGATCACATATGGTCTACAACCCCTAGAATGCAAAAGTAAGAAATTTTTCCTGAAAGAGGAGACAAAATGAAGACGAGAAACGGATGAAAATTTTAAATTTTCTTTACGAATGCTTCAAATTGATTAGAAGCTGTGTAATAACATAGTTTTAATGCTATTTTTAGCGCTTATACCACTTTTTGATGTCATTTTGGCCAAAGATTTCAATTCTTGGCCTGCGCAGACCAGTCATGCTCTGCATCTATGATCTAGATCCCCAGCATACAAAGAAATGGAAATTTTAGAGCGAAAAATGAGGCAAATGAATTTCGAAAATGGATGGATATTAAATGTTTTCTTTAAAAGTGTTTGAAGTTGATCTGAAACTGTGAAATAATGTAGTTTTAACGCTATTCTAGCATGCATACCAGTTTATGACGTCATTTTTGCTTTTTGATTTTAGTACCCGCTGACCCGCTCACTTGGATCAGCCATGCTGTGCACGTATGGTCTAGGCCCGCCAAAAAGGCAGCATGCAAATCTTTTTAATTAGATTGAGGAGAAATTGTGGGCAAAAACTGTCAAAAATCCGAAGTTTTTCGAAAAAAGGCGTATATATCATAAGGTGAATTATGGTAGATGTTACGCTATCCTGGCGTTTATTCTCGTACTAGTTTTGAAGTGTTCAATAAAATTCTTTTTAACTACTAATTCGCAATAATCTGCGCCTCTTCTTCCAAGTACACCGCATGCATTATGTTCCTAATTATTAATCCTTAAAAACTCCACAGAAGCATGATCGAAATTTAGATCATTCATCTAATTATCGAAAATGTTTCCTTAATAATTCGACCAATTTTCTGCATTTTCGAGTCAGGCAATATATAATCAATCATTGTAAAAAATACCCATGTATTGGCTGATTGTAATTATATCGCGATTCGCCTTATCAGAAATTTCGCCAATTGCTTATTTGAGTGTCATTTCTAATTTATGTTACCTTGTCATCGTCATAAAAAACCAGCTGTCATTTCTTGCTTACTTTGCGTGAAAGTAAAAGCTTAACAAGCTGTTCGAAAGTCTTAGCCAACACACCTGGGCGTGGTAGGGTTTGGGGGGTATGTACTCTCCCCGAGAAAGCAAAATACTCCCTTCCCGCAGAAATCAAAATACCCCCTCCAGAATTCAATTTTTAAAACCTTTTTTCGTTTTTTTCGCAATTTTTTGATGCCAATGGATAGTGCTCGATGAGGAACGTCGAAAAATGGTGTATTTTCGCCATACTACCATTTTTTAATGCAATTTTTGACCTTTGGAAAATCTTGCACCCACCATTAATTTTCTTGCTGCCCACGTACGTTAGCTACTACATTAAGCGAAATAATGCTTAAACGATTACTTTAGGGTAGTCAAACCCAAAATTATTTTCTAAAGGGTCTTGTTCTGTGAGCAAAATGTATGCCCTTAAAATGATTATTTTTGGGCGTTTTACGTAATGCTTCTCTTTCTTCCAAAAATTAAAACCAGAACGCATATTTTCTTATTTTTTGATAATCAAACATTGCGCTGCCTGGGGTAAAGCAACCCAAAATTTTAAGCCGCGACACGTATGTGCATAAGTGTGCGCACAAAATCTTTGAAATGCGGTAAAAATGCCCTTATCGAAATTCTGCCGAAATGTCCGTGGTACATTTCTGCAGAAACGTGTGTTTCACTAACACTTAAATCAATTTGATACAGTGCACCATTCGTCTTTATCTAATTATATATTTATTTCTTCATTGATTTATCAATAAACAAATTAATTAATTAATTAATTTAGTTATTTATTTATTTATTTATTCACTTACTTATTTATGCATTTGTTCATTGATGAACGTCCGTTTTACCAACCTCTAAGCTCGGGTTTCAATGGCTAATCGACCACGGGAAAATAAAAAAGTTTCCCATCAATAAATTGCGGTGACGCTCAGTCTAAATGAAAGTAGCCGTGATAGGGGCTGGCGTAAGTGGGCTGGCCGCCGCCAAAATTTGCTTAGATTATGGATTTGAGGTGTCGTGCTTTGAGAAGTTGGATAATTTTGGCGGGCTGTGGCGTTACAAACCTGACAGTGTCGTCGGTAAGTTCTATTTATAAAACGGACAAATAAAGAAAAATAAAATAAAAAGAAAACATATAAAATAAAAATAAATAGAAATAATTGAATCGCTTGTAATAAATCTGATCGATTTTTCGATCCTCTTCCTACAATGATTTATTTATCCTTTTATATTTTATTTTTCATTTTCTCATTCGTTTCGCATATTGCTTTCTTAATATTATTTATCAGTTGGCCTTTATTGTATATAATTCTTAAATTTTTGTCAATTTCGATTTTTGCATTATTCTATTATTCGTTTAATTCTTATTCCATTCCATTCACAAAGTGTCTCTTGCTCCAGAATCTTAAATATTTGCAATTTCTATGGTGGCTCAGAATGTTTTAATGTTTTTAATTGTATTATTCGATATATATTTGGATTTTAGATGTTTCCAATTTGTATTTCTTGGAGAGTTTTCAAATTTGTTTGGATCTTTTTCGTAGAAAAGAGAAGAGATGCAGAAAACTTAATTTTACAGGAGAAGCTTCGGTTATGAAGAGTACAGTAATCAATACTAGCAAAGAAATGATGGCCTTCAGCGATTTTCCGCCTCCGGCCGATTTGCCGAATTTTATGCACCATTCGAAAGTTTTAACGTACATCACGATGTACTTGGAGCATTTCAATTTAAGAAAAGTGATCAGATTTAACACCGATGTAGAGCAAATCAAACGCGGTCAAGATTACGATAATACTGGACGTTGGGACGTCGTATACAGGAGCAAAGGGTGCACTTTTTTTGTTTCAATATTTAGTTCTACATACTAAATTCGTATTTTTATTTTCATTAAAACTAGACGTATTAAACTTTATTTTATTCTCATAATTATAATCCATTACACTTATGATTTTCAAATTATCACGTCGGATAAACATAAATTTAGCAATTTTATACCAATCTGACGACTGATTTCCCACTCGCTTTGTGGACTTGAAGGAAATTTAAATGAAAGAAATTCAAAACAAAACTATTTCACAAAACTTGACGAAAAAACAACCTGTGCAGTTGAAAGGAAGCCACTTCTGAAAAATGAGCTTTTTATGTTTAAAACGATTGGTACACGTCAAAAACACCAGTTTTGACAATGACGATTATGCTTTTTTATAATACAAAGACACAAAATTTTTCAAAAAACTGTAACTCAACCCAAAACCCAAAAAACGATTATTTTTAATTGCGCTAAAGCGGTCAAAACAGTTTTCTTTCAATCAACTCAGGAAAAATCGAAAATTTTGTTTTATCAGCAGCACCTTGCAGGGGTCAAAATTTATTTTGGAGCAAAAGCTTCCGAAATCACCGAAAACTCATTCGTGCAGAGCAGATCAAAACTCCGAAAGAGCGAAGACTATAGGAACATTATCAGATAATTGCTTAAAAACTGCAAGCCGTAATATGCATATCCTTATCCGAATCCAGATTGCCCAGCTTTACAATTTTGAATAGGCAAAATCATTTACTTCTTGTCGTTTTTCGTGCAAATAAGAAACAATAATTTTGGGTATTGATTGAATTTATTCTAAACCTAATCGAGTAGTAATTTCTTTCAAGCAATTTTTTTTCATTAGAGATTTCATCGCATGAGCTGCCTGAGACACACTTTAAGTTGCCCGTATTTGAAAGCATTAGCCGTAGGCGTGTCCTTTTTTTGATTTATCGAATTGTGGTTAAATTTTTATTCAATCTTTCTCGCACTTTGAGCGATCAGACAAGGCAAGACTAGGAACATATTTATTGTCCAGAAAAATACACGAGATTTGGTAAAACACAAATAACACCGACCGAACAAAAGGACACATGACCACTGAGTGTGATACAAATATAGGTGGGCGGCACCAAAATTCTGGGGGGTGCAAGATTTTTCAAAGATCAAAAAATGACCTTAAAAATGGTGTATGGCGAAAAAACAGAATGTTTAAAACTTTCTTATCGAGCGTTATCCAGTGGCATCAAAAAATTGCGAGAAAAAAAACAATAAAAATTTTAAAAATTAAATTCTGGGGGTGGGTTATTTTGGTTTCTGGGGGGGGCATTTTGTATTTTGATCTCTGAGGGGTTGGGGTGCATACCCTCTTAAACTCCCCTCCCGCACACAGGTATGGATACAAATAGTTTTGCTGGAGATATTTTTCGATGTTATTTAATTTTGCCGTTTTTTAATTTCATAACTGACCCGCTCTGATCAATGCAATAAGAATGATTTTCAGAGCTAACAAGTCAACGACCGAATCATTCGACAGCGTATTGGTGGCCACTGGACATCACGCGTTCCCGCATTGGCCGAAATTCCAAGGCATCGAAGGGTTCACAGGTCGCGTCATGCATAGTCACAGCTATAAGAATCACGATGGATTCGGAGATAGACGAGTTTTAATAATTGGATTAGGAAACTCGGGAGGTGATATTGCCGTCGAATTAGGACGCGTTGCTTCGCAAGTTAGCCTAGCTAGGATGCTGTGACCGGGGACGGATTTAGGGAGAGGGTAGGGCCGCCCTCATACTTGGGCGGGGGGGGTGGTAGGGGGATATGCAACCCCAAAAAAACCGAAACACCACCAGAATTCAATTTATGAAATTTTTTTTTGCTTTTTTGCGATTTTTTTATGCCAATGGATAGTGCTAAATGAGAAAGGTTGAAAAATGGTGTTTTTCGCCATACCACCATTTTTAAGACCATTTTTAGACCTTTGAAAAAATCTTGCACCCTCCCAAATTTCGGCCCCGCCCACCTATGGCCGCCTTCCATCTTGATGACAAAATGAAAATAAATATGTAATTTGCAATCATTTCTGGCCATCACTGATCAATTCCCAAAATTTCTGCCACGTTCCGCACCTGATAATATCTATTAATTACATTTTTTACTTTCTTGACATCCAGAAAGCCATACTTTTGTTCAAGGAATATATTTAAAAACGATTTAAAGAGCTAACCTCCTTCGCCATAGTTTTGTTTTATGTTCAAGCATAACTTTTAATACTTTTCGACTTTCTGCGTCTATTGCTGTTGCAAATATAGAAAATCGAGCAGATTTAAGTTTCTGAACGGGTTTGCGCCTTAATTTCAAAAATTTTTAGGCGCTTTGTGCCGGAGGTTTCGCTAAAAGGAATTAAATTTATCAAGTTTTTGGCACAAAATTGTTGGAAATTCAAAACTTCGTAAAACAAAGTTTTGCGCCACAAGCGAATTAAAAAAACTGACAACATAAAACGCCGAAAAACGCTATTTAGCACGTGAAGGGCTAATTTTTGGACCTATTTCTGGCTGTTTTGCAAAAGTTGAAGTACCTGTTACATTGCGAAAATCTTAGATCCACCACAGGCTAGGACCGTGCGTAGGATGGGAGGTGTTTAGGGATTGAACGCCGATATTCCAAAATATGCCCTATAGATTACGGTGGACCTCAGAATTGACATTTTCAAGTAGGATTTGCACCTTTTTATATTAATTAAAAGCTTAAAAAAATTATAATTCTCGTCAACGCAAACAATCTTGAAGACTTATGTAGGTAAACAAAGTAGAAATTCGTTTGATTTGATACAAAACCGTTTTGATATATCTACCGTAACTTCAAGTCACGCTAGTGCTTTTTTGGACAAACAAAGCAGATTGTTAAGTTGTATGAGGAATTTGAATCATTCAGCTGATTGGGACATTTTGCACTCAATTTTGAAGGTTTTTACCGAGAAGTATACAGTAACCAGCGCATGAGGTCGAAAAACTGGACAAATTGTCGTAACAATTTTCACCATCATTAGGAATGTAAAGAATTCCCGGGAATTTCGCACCTTTTTACAGTTGTTTTCTCCAAAATATTCGCACACGCAAAAATACGGTCCTAAAAAGTCTAATTATATTACCGGAAAAATCATTGCCAAACATAGAACACTCGTGGTTTTGAGAAAAACACATTCTCCATTACTGAGGGTTCGAAAAACTTCAGTTTCTTCGATCCAGATTTTTCGGCACTCTTTCTAAGGGCGTAACGAATGTCTAAATTTAATTAAAGGAAGGGACGAAACCCTGGACTTTTTCGTTTTGAATTGACACAACCTTTTTTAACAGCGGGAAAATTTGAAAAACTGTCGGAAGTCAGATCACTCAAATGTTTTAAATTCAAAATATTAACCTGAAACGACAATGGAAATGAATGAGACACTTATTTAGCTGTGTAAAACTTTCAATTTAGCAAAATAAATGCCTTGCGTGATAGAGCAATGTTTTGATGTGGATCTATGTTTATTCCAGTTTTTATTGCTGCTAGTTTTATCTTGATTTTTCAAGTAATCTTTTTATGTTCTTTTATTCGTTTCGGTAAAGTTACCGATTATTCTGGCTTTTAATTCCACGGATAAGTTGTTTACTTTAAAAACTTTACTTTTTTATTTGATGGCTTGATATATTTTCAGACAGATCGTTCTGGAAAGCGCTAAACTGCAGATAACTTTTTCGCTTACTGAAAATTGCAGATAGGTAGCTTCATTTGAAACAGCTGTTTAATCAATAGGTCTTAATTTTTAAGCATGTGTTTTTTAAATAGCGGGATCGATTACTGTAGAAAGTGTAGAAATTTTGAATGGTGTAGATTGTCGTTTGATTGTTTATTTTTCCATTATGCTATCACTCAAATCGTAAATAACACTGAAACCACACATGTAACGGCTCAAAAATTCGGATGAGGGTTCCCGGCCATTCCGGGGTGGTGGGTGGGGTAAATGACCTTCAATATTTGGCCAGAAACGGCTGGAAGGTCATGTGAAAACGGACAAAAATTAAAATTTTTCCCAAAATCCGATAGGGAGGGGGTCAAAAATTTTCTGGCATCGCGGGGGATGGGGATGGGGGACGACCGACTTTATGGGATCCCCCTTCCCCTTGCTGTTACATATCTGACTAACACTATAAAAATAACTATTTTAAGCCAGTAATAAAAGAAAAAATAGAGAAATAAGAAAAACATCGTAAAAAGTTAATTGAAAGAGCTCTAATTAAAATTGAATGATAAAATGAAATTAAAATTCAAAATCGAAAAGGCATATAAGTATTAAATTTGCCAAATTTTTAGAAAAAGATAAGAATGTTAAGTTATTGGTTCTAACAAGTCTAATAATACATTATATATTTTTAAAATGTATTTATTACATTTTTCTTGTTTTTTCGCGATTTCATCTTTTAGGTCTTCTTGTCGACTCGCACAGGATGCTGGGTATTAAACCGAGTATCTGCTTGGGGCTATCCGCTAGACATGATCGCGTTGAGCCGATTTTTCGGATTTTTTATGAGTTCGATACCATCACTCGCGAATTGGGTTATGGAATTTTTCGCGAATTATCGATTCAACCACCGATTGTACGGTCTTTGTTGCAATTATAGATTGCTTCACCAGCATCCAATGGTAAGCTTTGCAACTTTTTTACAATTAGTCCTATTTGAACGTAGTAATTTTGTCAAATTTTTTATTATAACGTTCTCCGATTTTTCCATCGTGAACACACATGGGCGTGTAGGGGGGTTTGTAGGTATGCACCCCCAGAAGTTGAAATAACCCCCCCCAGAAATCAAAAAACCCCCAGAATTCATATTTTGAAATTTTTTTGCTTTTTTAGCGATTTTTTGATGCTCTTGGATAGTGCTTGATGAAAAACGTCGAAAAATGGTGTTTTTTTGCCATACGACCACTTTTAAGACCATTTTTTGACTTTTGAAAATTTTTCACCCCCCCCCCCCCCCACTCCCCAGAATTTCGGTGCTGCCCACCTATGATCACGACCTTAAACAAAATGGGTGACTACCGTACTGGAATGTTTTGGGGAACTACTGTGAATTACTTTTAATAGTGCAGAATAGAAAGGGTTTCAGTCATACAAACAATTTTTTTAATGCATTTCTTTGGCCTTAAGCGATGGGTCGGCTTTTCAAGCGCCATCTTTCGACGCTTTTAAAAATGTTTATACTTTTTAGAAGATAAAATCATGAAAAGTGTTTCAAAAAGTCATAAATGTAAAACAAAATATAGTCAAAGACTTAGGTCAGAAAGTCGCTAAATAAATCGAACAGCTTATTTTCTTTGTTCGATCATAGGTAGCGCGTTAGCGCTTACCTATAATATACTTGGGTACCCCTAACACCTGTGCACCCCCCTACAGCTATAACAGGACACATCTAGATGGTGCGGTTTTTATTGAAAGATAGATAATAAAAAAATTCACTGCCCGTGTTTTTTGTTTTTCTTGAAACTCAAAACTGGCTGTGTAAAGAAGGTGTAAAAGTTTTTGTGTAATGTTATAACATAGGATAAATTTTGGGAGTCTTTTTAGGCGGCATGGTCAACTCAGTATTGACTCCTCAAATAAATTAATGGCACAGATTTGTAGAGGAAGGGACGCTCCAAATTAACTTCTCTTGTTTGTTGAAATCCGCATCAGTCCTCGAATGGGAGTGTAAAGAGTGCGAAAATCTGGGGGTGAAAAAGCACATTTTGGTCGAGTTTTTAACTTGTATATGTCTGATACTAACTCCGGTTATGAGTTTTTAAAAATGTTTTCTGACAGAAATGTAAGAGCAGATTAAGGGCTACAATCTGCTTCCAAGCAGACTTTTCTACGCTCAATAGGTAGTTAGGTCCTGGGGTTTAAAGTTTACACTATAGTCGATGGTGTAAAAAACAGATTTTATCTTAGAATTCTCTGCCAGCTTTCTCCGCTTATGGGTCGGGCTAAAATGAGTATAACAGTAATCAAGCAGCTTCTAGGAGCTACACGTCGCAGCAAACTGCGTTCAAAAAAACGCAATATTGAGTTATTTATGGGGGTGTAAAGTTCGAAATCAGACGTGAAAAATGGGCGAAAAAACACGTTTTTTCCCCAATTTTGATTGGTAAATCATATCAAATAATTTTTGCAACAGAATTTTTGCACACAGAAACGTACTACGACTCGAAAGCTACAAACTGTACCAAACCGAATTTCTTTACACTCAATGGGGAATACGGTACGGATTTTTAAAATTTACAATGTTCTGAATGATGGAAAATATGTCTTTGTTTGGGTTTTGTTCGCCACTTTCTCCTTTCAAAAGTCAGGATAGGTCCAATAGAATAAAATAAAGTGCCATATGGGGTGTATGTCATAGCGAATCGCGTATGTCTAAACCAATATTAAGCGAGTGTAAAATCAAGAATGGGGTGCTTTAAACAGGCTTCTGTCTTGTTTCTTTCTGCCAGCTTCTCCGGTTATGAGTCAGGGACATGTTTCTCAAGTCTGTAAATGAACCTGAAACCAAATTCGATACGCAATTTTGGCGCGTATGTTTACACTCAACAGTTCAGTAAAGTGGTTTAAACCAATGTTAATTTATCGTTACGACATTATGAAGACTTACTATTTTCATAAAAGTTGGTCGTAATATCGAAGCAATATTAAAATTATGATGCTGACTAAAATCTTTTTTACACTTGGTGTTAACATATCGTTTACACTACATATTAATCTTCGTTTTAGAGCCTTGCGGAAACCTAATATTTTCCTTATGACTGGAAATTTTTAAGGAATCAAGTGTGAGAAGTCAGTTAGACACATTTTTTTACACAACAGTGGTGTAAACTGTTTTACACCCAATGTTATTTCGTCATCAGACCATTGTTGAGACGTGATGTCTTTATAAATTTCGATTGTAATATCCGCGTAATATCAGGGCCCGGTTGCTGCAAGCGGCTAGTAGTTTAGGAGTTAGGAGTGTTGGAGGAATTCCTGTTGCGCAGTCTAGGAGTAAGGAGACTCCTAAAGAGGAGGTAGAAGTAAATGTAGGAGTAAAAGGGGCTGACGTAGGAGTAATTTTAGGAGTAAATTTTCTTCCTGTTGCACTACTAGTGAGTGTTATTTGTAGGAGTAATTTTACTCCTAGAAGTGCACACAAAATCTAGAAGTGTTTGTTTGCTCATTAAATGCTGAGGAGTAAACTTTCATTGTCATTTTTTTAGAATATTTGGAGTTAAACGTTCTATGGATAGCTCCAGCGAGAGTGAAACTGAGGTAGAGGTTACGAATAAACGAAAGCGACCACCGTATAAACCGAGGATAAATTTTTAATTAGATAATTTTCAAGAATGCTTCCGGCTTAATCGGCACGTTGTGAAACAAATTTGTAATACTATTGGTGTTTTATTTGGGACCAAAGACATATCAGAATTGTGCTTTATCACTGGATCAGCAAATTTCACTTACGCTTGATTCTTAGCAACTGGTGATCTTTTCCTCTCATAACATGATAATGAATTGACAACCGGCTATTAGCGACCAGATTGAATACAATATGAATTAGCCGGAAAAGTCCGATTCGCTTTACTCATACACTCCTACACTCCTAGAAATATTTACTCCTACTAGAGTAAAAGGATAGTTTACTCCTAGGTTTTGTTCAAAAATTACTCCTGCTCTAGGAGTAACTTGTGCAACCAGATTTAGAGACTCCTCGGCTAGGAGTAATTTTACTCCTACACTCCAACACTCCTAATCTTGTGCAATAGGGCCCAGATCTAAGAATCCGACTAAAATCTTCTTGCATTCTGCTATGTAAGTAAACACTGCATATGAACTTTTAACTTAGATCCTTGCAAAAACATGATATCTTTCTTAAATTCAAAAAAACAATAAATCAAGTGTGAGATGCCAGTTAAGCGCGTTTGTTTACAATGACGCGTTTTCAGAAAAGTGGTCTTATAAACGATTGAACATAGGTTTTGGCTTACTGTTGATGCTACAGTCTTATGTAATTTCATGTAATTCTGTGCATGAGAATCAATTTTCAGCTCATTATCAAGTGACCACAGAAGTTATTGAAAAATTGCCTATAGTAATATAGTTTTGAAAAGTAAACATTCATGTGTCATGTAATTGTTAAGTACAATATTATGATTGTTGCTTCAGCTAAAGTCACTTCAGCTTTTTGAGTACAGTGATTCAAAATTTGTTATTCATGCATATTGCTCCGCATTCATAATGGTTTGCTTTTGAAATTGTTATAAGTGTTGGTTACGTTATCATTACATGTGTAAATTTATCAGCAATGCTTTGATCCGCAGGTAATTGATTTGTCGTTCTTTGACTTGTTGAATAAGCTTAATTACTGTACGTAGTGTTAATGCGGATATTGATAGAGTGAGTTGAGCGAATGCGAATGCAAGTTTAAATTGCTAAGGTGGAAGCAGTACCTAATGGCATTCGCTACAACACACTGACAAAGATAGGAATAACTACTATTTTTTGCTAACAAAAAGTTGGGTACTAGCAAGAAAAATGTTCCAATGGAACAAAAAAAGGTAGCATATACTTGATGCAAAGAGTTATCAAGGACGTAAAGGGAGGGACTAGAAAAAGCTCCTATCTACAAATGTCACAAAATTTGCTAAAACTCAGAAATTTCATAAACAAAGAAAAAATGAAAGTAAGTAAATCAAAGAACAAACCTCCTGTGCCTAAAACTGCAAGATCTGCTAAAAATCAGACTTTTTCTAAGCAACACAAAAATCGAAGGAGTTCTATTCTGCGGCCTCTGAAAAAGATAGGCGAACCTTCTCAGTATTGTCCACCGTACAGTGTGCGGTTCCAAAATTCTGAGGGGGTTTTCAAATTGGAGTATTGGCCTTAAATAATAGTGCTATGGCGAGAGAAAACACCATTTTTTAACGTTTCTTGTCGAGCTCTATCTATTGGTACCTACCAAAAAACCCAAGAAGAGCAGAAAGATTTAGTAAATTTGAAATTCTGGAGGTATTGTTGGGTATTTGCGCTTTCTTGTTGGGTATTTTGCCTTGGGGTGCATACTCCCCAAACCCCCTACAGTCTCAGGTATATGGTGTCCAATGCTTAATATAAAGCTTATAAGATAGAATCTCAATTCTAGCGCTTTTGCCAATCACTTGCAAACCCTAATTCTATCTCGATATTGTGGCTAGATAAATATTACAAAGAAGTTATATCCACACGATTATTTGCGATACCGCGAACGCAGGACTGCGATTTCGAGATAATGCATGCGTCCATTCAGTTTCTCCTTCTGGTGTTTAATCCCACCAGACCAACCGGATTTCATTCCTGCCCATGTAAACCGATAATTATTAGGCATGGGAGGTTAGCGGTATGGGCACCAGTGTTCAATCAGAAACGTCGAAAATTGCCGTTTTTCTCCAACATACCATTATTAATGCTATTTTTTGACCCAGAAAAATATTGCAACATGGCGCTGCTTCAGCGATGGCGATATCATGCTTTTGCGAGTGAGTGGTTCAGTTGTCTGGCCCAACGTTTTTTCTTTGCTCGACAGGATGCCGCTTTCTTCTGCAGAGGCGCAGAATATACTTGGATTTTTGCGCTGCTTAGAAAAAAGTCTGATTCGCGGCAGATCTCGGCAGTTTCAGGCAACAGGAAGGTTTTTTTCTTTGATAAAGATTCTTACTTTCATTTTTTCGCTTGTTTAGGAAATTTCTGAGTTTTAGCAAATTTTGTGACATTTGCAGATAGGAGCTTTTTCTAGTCCCCGCCTTTTTAACGTCCTTGATAATTCTTTGTTCCAAGTATATTCTACCTTTTTTTGTTCCATCGGAGCATTTTTTCTTGCTAGTTATAAAAATCGCGAATTCTGGGAATCAACCGTTTGTCGCCCGGATAATGAGTAGCTAGTCTGAAAGGGATCGGGAGCTCCGATAACTTACCCCACAGTGTAGTATGTTCGTAACAGTGAAAATATTTAGGACTTTTTTATTTATTTATCATATTTTTGCTAATAGCTGAATTTGTAGCATCTTTTAGACAGATCTCTGTTAGTTTGTTCAATTCGGCGCTGTGCAAATTACGCAATTATTGATTTTATTACTCTCCTTATATGTACTGCACGACACATTCAACCTAATAGAAGAAATGCGCACCGATACAATTTTTGCGAATTTCAACACGATTTTGCCAGCAAAATGGAATGCTTTTTTTGTAAACCCATAAATTTAGGTGAACTAGGTGTTGAGCTGATGATGTGAAAGATTTCTGATTTTTTTTCCGAACTCAAACGATTTTAGTGACCTAGGGTTTTTTATCAAGCTTGAGACTGACCATTTATCAGCTGTCGAGTTGTTTCCGTAAATTGCATCGGTTTCATCCATAGTTAACCTTAAACTCTCACTTTATAATTGCTGAATCCCCAGAAAGCGAAAAAGGTTGTTATTTGAAATTGATTACAAATTACCTTATCCAACTCAAGATATGGACTAATCATATAATTGCAGCAGCTGTAAATTTGCATAAACGGATATGCTTAGTTCTCGGCAGTGGATAGCACGCGCCACTGTGTGAAGAAATCGAGCGTTTTGCATCGTGCGCAACGGATATATAGAAGTCGCTTTATGTACCGATGTTTAAAATAGATTAAATTCTTCATTCGAAAATATAGACTTGAAACAAATTTAAATCTGAAAATGCAGTGATCAAGCATGGAAATTCGAATTCATTAGCATTACTTGCATGGCCATAAATTTCAGGCTTGAACTTTAAACCGCACTTTGCATCGACTTTTTTGCAATTCAATAACTTATTGTTATTGTTGTTTTATAATTTTATTACTCAAGCCCTCAATAATCCACTTTTACTCCGCTTGATTTGGATTTCTAAAATATCGCATGCACAAGCAAAGTAGTGCTCGCGTGAGTTTCGCTTAGATGTTGCCACAAAAAATTCATGAACATTTAAAATTATTTAACACCTTCGTGCTGATAGCTGGTCAGAAAAAGGATAAAAGCTTCAGCATAGAACGCGCTTTACATAGCTTCTTTTTGATAGCAAAGACCGGTATGCGCTTAGTAGACATCTTTAAAACCGCTTTTTTGACTATACCGTAAAAACACAAGCCTGAGCTTTACATCGCTCAATTCGGCACTAAAGAGACGGATTAGCTAAATTAAAGAAACGTACTTTACACTGTCATTCTCTCGATTGTCAAAAAATGTTTTATCGCCATAATGTAATTAAACAGCTTACTCTTCATTTGAGCGCGTAAAATGCACTTTGGGTAGCCATCAATTCGATAGTAGTAAATCTAGGAAGCGAAGCGTAGAAACGTACTTGATACTCGTATCTTCTGGTAGGAGAACACGACGAAGAATTAGATTAGAATTTTTCATGCTTACGTGCTACAAACGCACTTAGGCATGTTAAAGCACGGGAAAATAGAGTACAACGCTTCTCGTTGATTGTTAGAAAAACACATACATGTGAAATGTGCTTTTAATTGTCGCTCCTAATTGTCAGGAAAGTATGCTGAATCAACGGACGAGACTTTGAATTGATCCCGTTTCGCTGGAAGGAAAAACACATACGCTTTTAACATAAACTTAATATCGTTTTTCGTTCATTGCGAAAAACGCATACTGAAGCTCATAAAAGTATGTTACATCGCCCGTTCTTTTGATCGTTGGAAAAACAGGCGCCTGAGCGTTGGAATTTAGGATATAGTCGCTTTTATGCTGACCGCCAGAAATAACACACGCTTTTAAGTATAGGAAAGCATCTTACATCGGTTTGCTTGAACATCCAGAAAGGACCACCTAAAACGATGTGTCGAACAGTTTTGCGTGTTCTCGCTGGGGGAGGTTAAGGGAATTTCGAGTTTCGTCAACCCCTGAGTAGCTAGCTATCGAAAACTACCTCTCCTTAAACTCTGCAGCCTCCGGGACAGCGCCGACTTTCCTAAAACTACCGCATAAAGCATGCTGCTTTGAGCGTTTTTCAGCTATCTTTTGGCTAAGGTAGGTATCGAAATTTTTCGGCGGTTCGCAATAGATACTCCTTTTTTGACTACATTTTGTTCAATTGATGTCGTTTTTTTAAAATTTAATTTACTTAATTGTCCGATGCGTCAAAAACATTCTTTTTGACGCAGTACTCACAAAGTTTTTTAACCCAAAAAGTGACACTATGTAATGAATTTTTGGGGTTGACGACCCCTTAGATGCACAGCGTAGGGGGATCTGACGAGGGGTCAGCTGGTTAAGGGTGGAGTAGTTAGCGAGATTTTTGCGTTAAAATCACTTAAAAGTGGTAAAGCAACTAAAATAGCGTGCGAAATTGCCATTATTCCGGTCACTTTCAAGCGCTTGTAAAAAAATCCTGAATTTCCATTTATATTACGGCACATTATTTTTACGCCGCTTGCTTCCCCCACAAAATTTCCCACCTTCAACTCTCAAATTCCGGGGAGGGGTAGTGCTTGACCCCCAAAACCATCCTTACAAGCTATTGCGCTGATGACCCCACAACAACTCCAATTCTGTACATGAATGACCATCTTTAATTTTATACTCGATTCACAAATCGTGGTGAACGACGAATTAGCCAACTCGGATAATCTTCAGGCACAGTGATCGTTAAACCCAACGTCGTTCGGTTCGTCGGGGATAGTGGCGTTTCGTTCGACGACGGCACCGGAATTCGCGATATTGATGACGTCATCTTGTGTACGGGTTATAAAATCGCGTTTCCTGTACTTTCGAAAGCGGACTAATGGACGTCGACGACCGAAATCGCGTTAATCTTTACAAATTTATCTATCCTCCGAGAATTGGACAAACAGGCCCACTCTGTGTGTGAATTGGTCTCGTTCAACCATGTAGGGAGCGATTATGCCTATTTCGGAAATGCAGGTGAAAGCACTGGTCGAGAAATATGGTGTAATTTCGTGAGCCAGCTCCAGAGGAAATTTCTATGGACTCCAGCATTTTTGTATAATCAAATTTCCATAAATTTTTATTACCAGAATTGCTATATTTTTTTTAATTTTCTGGGTCACGAATGGCATTTTTTCGTTCTTTTCCTGCGATATTTCATTCCAGAAGACGAAATCTAAGTCTTCTAGAAATATTAGCTACAAGCAAATTATATACGGTCATACGTTATCATAGTAAGCTGGGGGTCTGGTTTCAGCCTCTCTTGATGCAAACACCTCCCAAAATTTGATTCACATCGATTTGTCTCGTTTTTTTCGCAACTTTTTATGCCTACGAATAGAGCTCGTCGAAAAACGTCGAATTTTTTGTCCGTACCATCAATTCTTCATTACTTTATCAATCTCAAAAATTTTTATTACGAATTTGCATGTTGAAAAATATTTTTCGTTCTTTTTTTTGCAGATTTTTACATCAATCAAAAATGCCGAATGTTGAATATCGACAACTTATATTTTTTGTTTCTGTTATCAATTTTTCGACATCTTATTCAGACTTCAAAGATTTTGGGATCCCGCGAGCTGTTTATATATTTTATACCAAAAAATGCCTTCTCGGTATTCTAGCATGATTCGCGATCTCTCCGAAAAGGCTGTCACCATTAATACTCGAAAATTCGCAAAAAAAATATTTTAATTGTTCCCCAACCGAGAAACACTGTTTTACAGGCTCGATTTCACCGTGAACTTTTTGCTCAAAATTATGAAAAAAGAAGGAATGACCAGCTTGATTCCTGACCAATCAGACGAATGCAGCGGCAGGTCAGCGCCGATTCGCGAGCCGCTATTCGACGATGCGGAAGATCGCGGCGCCACACCGTCCAAGTCGATTACATTCCGTACATGGACGACCTGGCACAGCGAATCGGGGTCGACTCTCCAACCATCTTGGGGTGGTGCCCCGAGAGACGGAGATTGGCCCCTCGGCGTGGAAGCTAGTGTGTGGGCCCGCAGCGCCTTATCAGTACAGGTGGGAACTCGTATCGGGCATACCTCTTGGAGATTGACAGTAGAGCCACGACCGTATGTGGGCGGCAACCGAATTTTAGTGGGTTTGCGTGGGACCGTAGAGCTAGCTAATATTCTCCAGGTAGTCAATTTCTGGGAGATCTATCTGAGGTAGATCCTTTATGTTCAACAGGCGGCAGGATACGGGCCTCCTGAGGTCTCTCCGTTCCCCACGATCGTGTGTACTGGTGGCCATGTACGGATTTGAGGGGGATCTCCAGCTCATTGGCCCAACATTGGCGAGATACAATTTGCAACGATTTTGCCGGCTGTCAATGATCCTAAATTCCTAAAATTCATCCGGTGCTGCGCGCCCGAACTGCCATGACATTGATTTACTTTCTTGGCAGCCTGGAAGTTAAATTTCCTGCTCAATAATATGTTTTACAACTATTTCGGGAAGAGTAGATACAACTATTTCAGCAAAGGGTTTCTCTTTTCCATTCATGGATAACTTGGTGAACAATTTTCGATGCTCGACTTCAAGGTGCTACAAATACATGAAATCAAGTGGTCTTCTGCAACGTTCTTTTGCCTAAAAATCACACAAATGTTTCTGCAGTTCGCGCCATGTTTTTAGTTAAAGTTAAAGAAATGTGATTGCTTTGTTCAGCACAGAACATTGTTAAAAATTTCAAAATTTTGTAGTAGCAATGTTGCGCCGAAAGCGTTGTAAAATAAAAGTATGACACACAAAGGGCAAAAACGCTACTTCGCACACAAAGGGCAAATTCCTGGACATATTTTCGACTGTTTTCGGAAAAAATTAGCTTAAGGTGCCATGCCCTCTCCAATTACGGAAATCCAGGATCCTGCCACAAGTTCTCAAGTGCGTGACTATAAACGCGCTGAACAGCCGGTTTGGGGGGCCAGCTCGGTCAGGGGTCACTTATTCAGCTTTTTTTAGACCTGAAAAGTCGTCAAAATCATGCTATAAATTCTAAGATAGTGTAAGACAAATACTGAAAAATGAAAAATTCCAGATTTTTCGTCCATTTTTGCCTTTAATTTTGCCTTACGTTTCCAACTAACGGCTTTTCCCTGGGGACTGGAAAACCGATCGAACTTTCGCTAGTTAGTCGTCCGGTTGTTACCAGATATGCGGTCTGTCATGTAGGCGAAGGGGTTTCGGGTATTGATCCAGTAGAATGAGGAATTTGAAAATTTCTCAGGTAATAATAAGCCAAAGCGTTCGAACTGTGAATTGGCGCTACTATTTTATCCTCACTACCGGGTTGTGAAGGCAGTTCGGGTTAAACAGGTCTCTGGCTGATTATTATCTCACAGACTGGTTATGCTGCGCATCTATGGTAAAGACCAGACATGCATTAGAATAACACTGATCAAAGACTGTAGGCTGAAAGCGCTGCTTTTGCTTGCTGTTACCAGTTTTAAATCAGTTTTTAAGGCCTGTTGTACGCCAAAAGATTTTTGACTGACCCTCCGTAGACTCGTTGGCTGACGCCCACAAGCTGCTCTTGTTGTTGCGAGACGAATTTACGTATCACAGATATTGGTGCCCCTTTTATGCCCAGCGTAGGTGGTGATGTAAAAAAGCTTTATTACTTTTTAATACTTTAGCCGCCGACTGTTTCTTAAGCAGCTCTGGAAACCATTCGTCGGCGCAAGTGCACAAAATAGGAAATCACTAAGTAATTAAAGTCGCTAAAGATCTATCTTCCTAAATTTCTATAGTTTTACGGCTGGTGCTGCCACAGATTTTAACTAAAGCTGTATGAAACATGAGCATCTTTGGAACGAAACTGCAAAAAATTTGGAAGTTTTTTCGAAATCTTCTTGCAGAGAGAAAATCATTTTTTAATAGTCCTGAGCATAGGTGGGCAGCCACCAAAATTTTAGGGTAGTAGCTTCCGAAAGGCCAGTGTGCGGTCCTAAAATGGTGGTATAGCGAAAAATAGCGTCAGTTTTTTCAACGTTTTTTATCAAGCACGATCCATTGACATCCAAAAGTTGCAAAACAAACAGAAAAAATTAAAATTGAATTCTAGGGGACAGGGTGTGTCGGGTTCTGGGATGCAGCCCGGCCTTTCTGGGGGTGTGCATACCCCCAACCCACCTCTCCACGCCAACGCGTAGTCCCGAATTCGCCATACTGTGCATCTCCATAGTCATAAACACGATCGCTATTAAAGATATATCTGGAGCCCAAGACAAAATTTTTAAAGATTGCTCGTTTATTCAACGATTTTTTTGATCCAAATGAGAGCTTCTCTGTAAGAATCGCTGAAAACTGCGCTTTGATCCGTCGATCATCTCATTTTTTAATTTTTTTTTGCATTTGCGACATTTTTTTATTCCTCTTTTCATGAGTAATTTTGCCGCTACTGCTATATAGTGGCGAAAAAGGCGATTAGCGGGAGGAGATTTTACGAGTCAGAAATTTTCTAAGGAGCCAAAAATGGACAAAAAAGCCAAGAAATACTAATTTTTGATTTTTCTCACCAATCTCTTTCTATGGACGTTATGTTACGCAAAAAATCCATAACGATCGTAGTCAATATAGAATTAGTGTATGACGGCGTACTATTTGCAGGTAGTGAGTTCCTCGCTCTCATACTTTATTTTGTGTGCAGGTCTTCTTAATACAGTTAGTGCAGCAACAGCCAAACATCAATCAAATTATAGCACATTAAATAAATAAGCAGCTTAAGCAATATGAACCTTTTAATTTTCCCCTTTACTGGTGTGGGAGTTTGATGGGAATTTCTTTGCTTAAATCCGATATTTCGAAACTGATAGAAAGCACCAAGTCCTCAAATCGGTTTGTTTTTTTAATCGACATTTTAAAAAAATATTAGTAAATTTAATGTTAAGCCAAATCAGGAAATAAAGGACTGTAAAATGTTCTAAATAGCATTTTTCAGCCATTATCAATTTGCATGAACAGATAAAAAAGATGTGTTAGCTCTTTCCGAAGACGATTAGCTCCGACTCTATCTGATTCTTTGTTCAAATAAACAATAAGAGTCTATCACTGCCATTACGTGGCCCAACATGACTGAAAACTATCTAAAGAGACGCGGTATTTGCCCTAAAGTCGAGAGTCAAAATCGAAATCTCAGTACCTAAAAAATTGAAAATAAAATTCTTAGGTCGCGCAGGAAGACGCGGGTGGACGGTCGACTATAGATAACTTCTAATCATCCAGTTGCATATGTTTTATGTATTGAGCAGACTTTAATTCAGGATTCCATGCGAGCGTAGAGGCTAGGAGAGGGGCGAAAGTGTTTAGCCCTGTTACATGAGCAGCAGTCAAACTCGTGGGGGTCCGATGGGCGCACAAGTTGCCAAAATATAGCGTCACGCATCCAATTGCGTGGATTCTCCAAGGGGATGCCAACGTCTCCCGCTCTATATGGGATTTAGATCTCACGTGCTAGAATCCAAAATGTCCTCACTGATTACGATGAATGTTAGGGTTAGGGGATCTGGAACCTCGCGCACGAGAATCCGGCGGACCCCCTTCTCCAAAAAATTGACAGACTTACAGACGTTAAATTATTTGTACTTGTTTTCTGCAGTGACTTTGCTCCATCGGACCCTCCAGGATTCAGCGTTGGGCTGCCCATAAATGCGTGAAAATGAATCTTTGGCATGCTCTTTTTGCGATTTTTGCCAATTTCGCCCTGCTGTCCCTCTTCAATTCGGTTATTGTATACGTATGCTCAGACTGCGCGGTCGACACGCTTGGACCGGTGCTAGGAGGGCCCTCAGTGTCCATCTGGGACCGCCTGCCGTGACCATTGCGGTCAGGACTTGGCGAGGAAACGGGAATCCAAATCAAACGTCGGTGGATCATGATCCAAAAAGAAAGCCATTGCAGCTTAGTGTCCCCTTACGCTTCGCAATCACGGCTTTTGTGTACTCATTATTTTCATTCTACTTTGTCAAGTTTTCTTTTGAATAAAGAATACACATATACTGCCTTTTCGGATAATTCAGAGTTTTCGCATATTTGGTTGCTTTTTGTCATTTTTTTAGTTTATTCCGTATACTAAAGTCACGCACTCTCTGCAAAAATGGTCTTTGCAAGAGTGTTTCGCATATAGGACAGCAATGCTCCAAATGTTAGGAATCAACTTGTTTTTTATGGCAAGTCTATGTATGTAACATCGCTCGTGCGGAAGACCATAACTTATTGAAACAAGCTTGGGTCTGACTGGACCCCTGAAAGTTCCAGAAGACTCCATCGGATTACGGGAGAATGTTGGTCTTTAGTTTTTGGGGGGGGAATTTTTTCACAATTTTTTTGCGCCGAGTTGATGATCAAAGAGAAAACATCAAAATCACACACGGTCGTTTTGTCCTCGTCTATCATTTTTCCGCTTACTTTTAGCATTCTAGTTTTTTTAACATTTTTCAGACATATATAGGCACTGGCCGTGTATGCACTGCAACCAACGGCACTAGCATAATAGTAATCTTTATCACATAACGATTTCGCACGGTAGAAACCGCATGGCGTGCAAGAATTTGCTGTCTGTAGGATGTAATTTAAAGCTGCCTATATTTATTGCTCGCACTGATTTCGATTTCAGTGGGTGGACCCAGATTCGCGGAAAACAAATAAAATTTGATTTGGCAACCGTTTTATCACAAGTTAATTCTTTTTTATCACTCGTGATCGATGATTCGGGAATGACAATTTTGGTGTCCATTGTTCTAATCATGTAAGCATCACCACGATGGCTATGCAATTGCGTGGTTCTTCTACTAACAAAATCATTGCATGGCACGAGGCTGTGGATTTCAGTCGAATGCTTAACAGAACGCGGTAATCCTTTTTGTTTGCTACAAAATTATAAATTTTGTTCTGTAATATTGATTCTTATGTAAATTTTCTGCAGCTATTTTTTTGCATATTCTGTTGCGATTTAGTGCGAATTTTTCATCCTAAATTAATCCAGCAATACTAAAGATGAATGTTAAAAGAGTAAAATGAAGTAAGAGAAAGTTAGGAAGAGTGTAAGTACCTTAGAAAATTAAGTACAGATCGTTCGAGTTATCTTCACACATGGGCGTGGGGGTTTGGGGGTACGCACCCCAGAAGTTGAAATACCTATCCCAGAAATCAAAATACCCCCCCCCAGAATTCAATTTTTGAAATTTGTTTTGCTTTTTTAGTGATTTTTGATGCCACTGGATAGTGCTCGATGAGAAAGGTCGAAAAATTGTGTTTTTTCGCCATACAACCACTTTTAAGACCATTTTTTGACCTTTGAAAATTTTTTTCAGCCCCCCCCCAGAATTTTGGTGCTGCCCACCTATGGTTATGATACAATGAAGCTAAATGCTCCACATCAACACCTGAGCCCAGATCAGATGCTCCGATTTACTTCAAATTTAACGCAATCCGAAGTTTATGTCGAGAAAATGTTGATAATGATCGTGACTGATTGTGAAATTATTGTTCTCGCTTGAAAACTTTTCGACGTCGAGATAATAATATTATAAGTTTTAGCAATTTGTTTGAAAATTGTAAGAAGTTAGATTTTTGTCTCTTCTTTACTTTCTAATTTTTTAAAGTTGTCAAGATGAAGCCAAAACTGTACAGTTTCGTTTGCTTTCGTGTATATGCTAATTAGATATTTGGATACGATATTAGAGAAATTTATTTCATGTTTTAGCGTGAATTCTGTAAATATTAAATGTGTGATGCAAAGAATTTATGAGGACGATGCTGAGATATGGAGAATTCACGTCCATAAGCATTTGATTCCTTTATCCTCATGCATACAAGGTTAAATATGCATCTACATATATGCACTAACATGTTTCAAAAGCTTTTATTTATGTTAGTAAGTAATTACAGTACGTATTATAAGAACAAACGCTTACGAAGCCAACAACTATTATATGTAAGCATTCTGCACTTTCTAGCTTTGGAACTAGCATTCCTATTAAAAAATGCCAATATTAGCACTCGTATTTTCGAAGATTTATGTCGAATCATATCGACTTTTGGAAGAAGAAGCGGATTAGATTATATTTTTTGATATTGAAAAACACGTTCTATGTGAGACTTGAAATTAGACTAATAAAAATCGATAATCTAATATATCAGATTCAATTTAAAGCCTGCCTACCTAAAATGATCGCAAAACAAACAAGTGATTGCAAGATAAAGACTATTTTTAAGCCTGGAGCCTGCCCAGACTACAAGGTCGACTGTGGAGACAAAGAACCGACCAACATCTCAGGTGGATAGCAAAATGACAGAAAATGAAATGCATGAACCAAATCTATGTTTGCGTGAAACAATACGCAAATTATACGAATGTTTATTTCGACAAAGCAATTTTATGTAATCACGTGTTATATTTTCATGCTTCTAAGACTATCCACCGATAATCTGGATTTTTTATTATGTTGATTATTTCAATACAAATAGCTTATTTGATAAGAGAAAGAATTTGACTTGACCATGTCATGAACATGTTCGCGGGGGGGGGGGGTTTGGTTGGACGGCGCAAAATAGTTGGTGAGTTGCTAAAAAAACATGATGTTGACCTCTGCGAAATGTCACTGACCCGTGCAAGATTTTAAATCTTCTAAAAAATATGAAGATGTGTTTCTTTAGTCATAAATTTATGGCTCTAAAACAAATATTTCTGCGCTTTGCGTATAATCGATAATGTTGACAACGGCTTGCTCAATTATTTAGCTAATGTTTTTCATATTTTCCATTATTTTGAACTCGCAATCGAAAAAGGAAAAATATCGTTAGATACATTTAAAGATATTTTAGGGACGCACTGATCACTTTTATACCCAAAGGATCGCTTTAGAAAAACTTATAAGGGAGGACCCTATGTCCATACGTGGGCGTGGGGGGTATGGTGAGGGTTTGCATGCACCCTCAGATGGTTGAATACCCCCCCCTTCCCCAGAAACCTAAATACCCCAGAACTCAATTTCTGATTTTTTTTTCTGTTTTTTCGCAAGTTTTGGATGCCAATGGATAGTGCTCGATGAGAAACGTTGAAAATTGGTGTTTTTTCGTCTACTACAATTTAAGACCATTTTTTGACCTTTTAAAAATCTTGCACTTCCCTCCAGAATTTTGGTGCTGCCCACCTATGCCCATGTCCCTTACCTGAAAATGGCAAGACTTTACGCACGGTGCTATAAATCAAAAATATTTCCCTGCTTTCAGATTGCCCTGATGAACTCACATTATCGACTTATAATTTTATCCTTTACCACCTATTTATGATTATTTCCTCTAGTGGATACAAAACATATACCTACACATGTTTTTCTTATTCGATTTATTGTTATTGAGTTAAAATTACTGGGTTAATGAAACAAGCAACTTGCTCTTCATAAAATATATAGTTTATTCTCTTTATTGTTTCATAAAAAATGTATTAGTAATTTTTGGTGCGATAACATCGTTTGATGCTAATGCCACAACACTTTCACCCCCTCCCTATAATTTTTTCAACCCTCCCCAGAAATTTTTCCTCCCCTTGCAGGATTCGCGACTTTTCGAAAGTTCCCAAAAATACCCTAAAAGTTTGTAGGAATGGTGCTTTTTTTAAGCGTTTTCACTTCATCCATTTGCTCACAAATGTCACGTTTTTAGGTGCCTCGTGCCCTGTAATTATCTTTAAACTGTGTTTTGCTCAATTTATTTGATTTTTTTGGACTTTTTCCGAAATGTTTTATGTTTTCATGCTCTAGAAAGATAGAGCATTTTCAGAAACGCAAAAAACGATGTTTTTGACGTTACCCCCATTTTTGAATCTAATAAAGGCATTTTAAGATTTTAACCATCCCCTTCCATAAGAATCTCCATGCTGGGCATGTCTGGGCAGAACATTTAAATGACAAGCTTTAGCAAAACTGCAGTGATCAGGTAAGGAGATGGATTTTAAGTTCAAACTGTTTACACGTTGCAATAATTGAAAATCATGTGTAAAAAATTGCGCCTAGATGCATGCATTACTAATGATGCGCGTACATTTTTAAAATTGAGAATTGGTCCTGACCGGACCCACTCAGGCCCATGTGTGCTCGCAAATACTAATTCAACTAAACGAAGTTTGTTTTTTTATATTGCTGTAAAATGTTTAGTCAATGCAAGTCCCATCGATAATTATTGAAGTACATGATAGTTTTCAGCGATAATTTTATTGAATGCGCTTCTTCCTCTGCTAAAATCTATGCACATCCAAAAGTCAATTAAAAACACATTCAAAGATTCGATAGTATTTTTTGCGTACACCAACGGGCAGAAAATTGTGCCGTTCCGTTTGAAAATAATCTTTCATTACATAGGTCCACATATAAAAAAACGATTTTATATAAAATTTCTGCCAGTGATACCTTCAAAATACGATATTGATACCTAGTTGAGAATTTTATGGTCGAGCTATGGAATGAAAAGCATGCTCGTGTTAGTTGACGACAAGGTCGAAAATCGAGGAGAATGATGATGATTCAAAAAAATTTTTCAGACAAAAAAATCTAAGCCATTTTCGGTCATAAAAACGAATGTCACCAATATTATTGATCATCCCAATAAAATGGAAAGAGCAATGAACAAATAAGCGCTTTAGGCATTATATTAATTCACGTCAAGCAAGATTGAGTTGTTGTTAGAAGTGTAAAGCTCAGATTTCACTTTAGGGTATAAAAAACTCGTTATTGCCTCGTTTTTGTCTGCCTATTATGAATCAGGAGGTCTAGACCACCTAGAATCTGAAACAAACAGAATTAAATTTTAGCGTTATCTTTGGAACTTTGATTTTCATCGGACCCCCAGAATTTTGTTGGCGCCCATGTATGTTTATGAGACTTGTATACTAGTCCGCTAATATAATTTTCTTTCTGAATAGATGTTAAAGTCATTCCATTATAAACAAAAACCGTGTCTACCGGTTTTTATTCATAATGGAATGACTCACAGTTAAAGCAAAACGTCTATCAGTGGGTCTACCGATACAGTAAGTCCAACTAAATTTTTTTCGGTGGGTTAGCCAGTGGGCTTAACAAGGTTTTTTGGTGAGTCAATCGATACAATGGGTCTAGATTTTCTTCTATGGGTATATTGAACGGTATATCGATAAAGTAGGCATAACATTTTTTCGGCAGCTCCACCGATACAACGAGTCAAACATCATTTTTTATAAATGAATGTACCAAAGCATTGAATACAATGGACCAGTGGATTTATGGTGATCAAAAAACTTTTTAAATTACTTTCTTTGAAGTCGCTGCGCAAACTCCAATTTTCAAGTTAAATCTATTTACAAAGCTCATTAAAAATATAGCCATCGGCTGTTTAGAATTAAAGTAAATACGAACAAGCAAAGAAAAATACTCCGTTGTGACAAGAAAGGACTAATATACTTAGAATAGCGGATTCTCAAAGACAGAAAAAATGGTAACTAGCAAAAACTCACCTATGTGCACAAAAAATCTTAAGAATCTGCTGCATATCAGGCTCCCCGTACTCAACTTGTAAATCTAAGTAATCTAAGTGTATTCTACGGCCTAACATAAATCAGTTATTGCTTCAGTTTGAAAAATAAATAAAACAACAGTTTATTTTTCAAAAAGAACTCAAATTTGAATTTGAAAAACACAAATTATGTTGCTTACAAACCTCAACAGAACGTAAGTAGCGTTGGTGTAAAGTTAACTAACTTAATAACTATGGATGTAATTCACTAAGATGTTTTGGACGTAGTTAATCACATTAAATAATAACTAAGCATAGAAATGTAACCCATGATGAACATCTAACTTATTTAATTCCGTTTTAGTTAACTAAATAAGTCAATTACAAATTGCACACTTTGGGGCACTTGCTGTAAGCAAATCATAATTATTTTGTGAGGAAATTGCAAAATATGTCCTCTCACTGATCGCCTATTCGTACAACTTTTGTTTTTTTGCTACTGTGTGTTTTTTCTGCTTATATTCCTCTACCAATTAATGATGATTCATTTGGACTCTTGCGCGTTCACCTGTAATTTTTCATAATTTCTTCTTGAGTGAATTTGTGCTATTTCTCTTGTTCTTTTTTCTTTTCTTTTTATTTTATTCCTTTTTCTTTTTATTATTTTTCTTTTATTTATTTTTTGATGCCTTGTTATACCTATTTCTTTCAAATGCAGTAATCGTATTGTGGGCGACTTACATAATAATACATCATTATATTGACTACATACATTATACTTTATGAATACAGGTAGCTAAACAAATTGTACAATAGAACCTGTAAATCCTTAATCACAGCAGCAAATAAGAAACATTTTTTGTTTAACAACCTATTTTCCTCGCTTGAAGTCTAAAAATGATAAGTACATTTCTTGCGTTGTCTGAAAGATACATGCATTTTAATATTAGTCGTTTTTTACTTATAAAACCATCTGTCGGAAACATTCAGGTACTATGTGCATTTGCTGCTGTAATTTTAAAATATTTTACGGCATTTTTAGTGCAATTTATTTTATTATTATGCCCTTTATTTGTTTTATTACTGATCAATTTGCTATATGGCATTTTAGGTTCCTGCAAAATAATTGAGCTTTTATCAAAGGTTGCACGTTTTTGCAATCGATTGGAAATAAAAGACGTCGATTAATAATACTGCAGTAACCTGTGATAAAGGTGCAGTTGTGCAACAAAGAGAACGCAATAATAAATTAAAGCAGAGTATTAAGCACACCTGGAGGTGGGGGGTATGGGGGGTATGCACCCCCTGAGAAACCAAAACACGCCTCCCAGAAATCAAAATACCCCCTCCAGAATTCTATTTTTAAAAATTTTTTCGTTTTTTTCGCAATTTTTTGATGCCAATAGATAGTGCTCAATGAGAATAGTCGAAAATTGATGTTTTTCGCCATACCACCACTTCTGAGGCCATTTTTTGACCTTTAGAAAATCTTGCATCCCCCCAGGATTTTTCGCTGCCCACGTATGGTAGTAAAGCAAATAAGTTTGATTTCATATAAAATAAGTTGATCTAGAAAAAGCTCTAACTCGATTAGGTGTAAACCGAAAACAACTCGACTACTTAGTATATAAAACATAAAATGGTCCATTCCATTCCAAATGGCCCATTTTCGCTAAAGTCTTATTACTGTATTAGTTTTAACTGCACAAATGACTTCTTCAGTTATGCTATTGCAGCGACTGGATTGCTTTAAACTCCTTACCGATCTTTCTTTACAGTGTTTCGCTGCATGTGCTACATCTAGAAAGTATAGGCTGCTTCACATAAGTTTGGGCACACATTTTAAGAATTTTCTGTGACAGTAAGCCAGTGGATTACGATAATTATTCATATATCAGATCAATGCAACAATGACAATCTGCTAGGTTTTCGTTTCGATGATTTTGAAAACTTATGCTGATTTTTGTGTGAAACCAGCAACAACCTAAACAGTGAAATATTCTGCTACCTTAGTAGAATAGAGGGGGGGGGGGGTCGCAGGCGCATTTCGGGGGTCCGCCACATACAAAACATAGGCGAAGCCCGTTCAAGCCAAGTCAGCTCGGGTGTCCGCGAGGGTCCGCCCGGGGCTACTTCCGCTAGAAGGGATAGGCAGTCACAGGAAGGAAGAAGCCCCAAAAACAAAGGTATAAGGGGGTCGCAAGCGCATTTCGGGGGTCTGCCGCACACAAAACATAGGCGAAGCCCGTTCAAGCCAAGTCAGCTCGGGTGTCCGCGAGGGTCCGCCCGGGGCTACTTCCGCTAGAAGGGATAGGCAGTCACAGGAAGGAAGAAGCCCCAAAAACAAAGGTATAGAGGGGGGTCGCAAGCGCATTTCGGGGGTCCGCCACACACTAAACATAGGCGAAGCCCGTTCAAACCAAGTCAGCTCGGGGGTCCGCGGGGTCCGCCCGGGGCTACCCCCGCTAGAAGGGATACGCAGTCACAGGAAGGAAGGAGCCCCAAAAACAAAGGGATAGAGGGGGTCGCAAGCGCATTTCGGGGGTCCGCCACACACAAAACATAGTCGAAGCCAATTCAAGCCAAGTCAGCTCGGGTGTCCGCGGGGTCCGCCCGGGGCTACCCCCGCTAGAAGGGATACGCAGTCACAGGAAGGAAGAAGCCCCAAAAACAAAGGTATAGAGGGGGGTCGCAAGCGCATTCCGGGGGTCAGCCACACACTAAACATAGGCGAAGTCCGTTCAAGCCAAGTCAGCTCGGAGGTCCGCGGGGGTCCGCCCGCGGCTACCCCTGCTAGAAAGGATACGCAGTCACAGGAAGGGAGAAGCCCCAAAAAAGGGCCAAGGCCCGACCCTATGGTCAAAAATATTGGATAGAGAAAAATGTTACTGGCGCTTTGCGCCAGGTTGTTCTGCGTGTATGGACAGATTTTTTGGGCAAATTTCGATCACTAAATTTGGGGTCTGTGTGCAGCACACGTGGCCGTAGGGGTTTGGGGGGTATGCATCCCCAGAAGTTGAAATACCCCTTAGAAATCAAAATACCCCCCAGAATTCAAATTTTGAAATTTTTTTGCTTTTCTTTGCGATTTTTTGATGCCATTGGATAGTGCACGATGAGAAACGTCGAAAAATGGTGTTTTTTGCCTTACGACCACTTCTAAGACCATTTTTTGACCTATGCAAATTTTTTCAACCCCCCCCAGAATTTAGGTGCTGCCCACCTATGGTGTGAGGCTCGAACTTGAGCAAAAAAAATTTAATTTGTGATCTGGTTCCCAACCCTGGTTTTTTTGTCTTACTTATTAAATTTAAACATTTTCTGCATCCTTTTCACCCATGATTGCATCTGCTAGTAAACTGCCTGCTATAGAAAGAATCGGAGCTAGTAAAATAGGTAAGAATCCACCATTCTGTATAATAACGTCTTTCTTTTCTTTATTTGCTGCCTTTTTGTTGTTAGCTAAACATCTTATTTGATTCTGATATCGCTTAAGTTTGTCTACCTCTTTGTCAGAGAGTGGAAAATTGCCATTCAAAAAATTGTTAGCGCAATCGCATATGCATAATATTTGGTCCTTAGTTGCCTTATTTATCAGTGCATCTCTTTGTGGCTGTCTCGCGGTGCTTAATAAATGAAGAAAAGCCATATTTCGTTTTAGCCTTATTGTAGCCATTTTTATTTAGGCTGTTCGTAAAATCTCAATTCTTTTCTTGATAAAATCCTATCAAATTTTGCTGGCCGATTTTTAAATCTTACTTTATACTGTTATACTGTGATTTATTGATATTTATAGCTTTTTTGACTCTCTTGTGCTTTTCAGCTTCTGGCTCGGCCAATTGTAGTTCTTTTGCATATAATGCACCAGTTATAGGTTCGCCTAACATATCTTCCAGCATATATGTTTTTTGGTGTACATTGAGATATGCTATTGATTTTGAACAATTCATCTGTGAATGTATGCTTACTAGCTTTTGCGAAATTTCCTTTCAAAGAATTTATTCTAACAATTTCTCCAACATTAAATATTTATTCATTTTTATTTTTTTCTGTCTTTTCAACATAAATTCTAATAATTTACCAGTGTTCTCTTAATCTACATCATTAGGGGCCAGGTTGTTTAAACTTAAATGAGGAGTATTATTATAGCTATAGAGAATACTTTTATATACTCTAGTCCAGTTTTCATCAGAATAATAAGTCAAATACCGCATAAGCTTTTCACGAAATGTCCTATGAAACCGTTCAACAAAATTTGCTTTAATTTCTGGGTGGCTTGTCAATATATGCGTGATAATTTATTGAAGGCACCTTTGAATTCATCGCCATGATCGGTCCTGATGGATCGTGGTTTTGCCTCATTTAATATCTTTTCAAACACTCTAGCAGTTGCATCAGCACTCTTATTAGTTATTGCCTCACCATATGCCTTTCGTGAAAAGACATCAACCGCCATTAAGATATAACAATTTCTATAGTTTTTACCTTTAAACTCCTTTAAATCTAAAAGATCAACATCCCACATGATACTTGGCCCAGAAACAATTATAGAGCGTCTTGAAAAAGTTTCGAAACTGGATTATGTAGCTGATAAGTAAACTGATTTTTCAAGAATTTTCTCACCGTATCAGCCGATATTTCTTCCTATTTTTAAGAACCTTCTGCAATTTGTTGATTCCTGAAAAAAGAGGCTGGCCTGCCTGCCTCCGTCCAATACTGCTTTATGACCTCCATGCTTTATAAAGTCAAATAATTATTAATATTTATAACCTAAAGTGCATGAAAATTTCGAAACTTACAAGACTTTTCACAAGATTTTACAAAATAATTTCCAAACTTTAGAAAATAATTTTCAAATTTTACAAAATAATTTCCAAAGTTTACAAGATTCCTATGCTGAAGCATGTAAAAAAGACAACAAACTTTACAAAATAATTCCGAAACTTTACAAAATAATTTCGAAACTCTGCAGACATTTTCAAATTTTACAGAATAATTTGCAAACTTTACAAAGGAAATTCGAAACTTTACAAGCCTACTTCAAAACTCTACAACACTTTTCTGAAACTTTAAAAAGCTTTTCACAAGATTTTACAAATAAAGTTTAAAAACCTAACAACCAAATTTTGAAACTTTACAAAACTTCTATCCTACAGCATGTCAAAGTTGCTCGAAATTTCACAAAATTATTTCGAAACTTTACAACAAAAAAAATTTGAAACTTTACAAGATTTCCCTGAAACTTTTCAAACTTTTCATAAGATTTTACAAAATTTTTTTTTACAATACAGCCAAATTTCGGAACTTCACGACCAATTTCTACAATCAGACGGTGATAACATATATGCAGCGATGAGGGGCTTCAATGAGGCAGAATAGCCAAACAAATAGTGCAGGTTCGCCAGATTCTAGGGGGCCCCTCCCCCTATGTGTAGCTGTCACACCATTCAAATGCTCAGGGTCTTACAGATATAGCAGGAATTTTCATTGTTTTTTAATTCTAAGGTGACTTTTGACTGAAATTTATCAAAAATGATGCTTTTCTTAGCTGGAGAATCCGTTTTTAGCTGAACTTCGTCTAAATGTCTTATGGAACTGTCGAAATCCCATCTGGTAAAACTTTCCGCTTCACATATAAATATGGTAATCCCTGCTTCTCTTGTGTATACGTCCACATATGATTATCTCGTTGCAGCCACATATGGGCGTGGGGGGGCTTTGGGGGTCCTGACCATAGATGCACAGAATGGCCGATCTGGGGGGATCAGCCGGTCTGGGGGGCGGGAGTCAAAAACCGAGCTTTTTTGGCTAAAATGACCTGAAAAATTGGCATAAACGCTAAAAGAGCGCTAAAAGTAAGTCATTACACAGTTTCTAGTCAATTTGGAGCACTTTTGAAGAAACTTTTCAATTCTCACCCGTCTTTGGCCTTCATTTTGCCTTATTTTCCCAGCGAAATTTTCCACTTTCCTATTCTGGGGGGTGTCGGTCAGGACCAGACATGCACGTGGGCGGGTTTGGGGGTCCTGACCGACCCCCCAGGATTGGAAAATGGAAAATCTTGCTGGGAAAATAAGGCAAAATGAAGGTCAAAAACGGGTGAGAATTAAAAATTTTCTTCAAAAGTGCTCCAAATTGACTGAAACTGTGGCATACTTGTACTTAGCACTATTTTAGCGTTTATGCTAATTTTTCAGGTCATTTTGGCCAAAAAAAGCTCGGTTTTGACCCCGTCCCAGACCGGATGATCCCCTAGATCGGTCATTCTGTGCATCTATGGTCAGGCAGGACCCCAAAGCCCCCATGCCCATGTGTGGCTGCAACAGATAATCATATGTGGACGTATTTACAGAGAAGCAGGGATTACCATATTTATATGTGAAGCGATAAGTTTTACCAGATGGGAGTTTCGACAGTTCCATAAGACATTTAGACAAAGTTCAACTAAAAACGGATTCTCCAGTTAGAAAAGCATCATTTTTGATAAATTTCAGTCAAAAATCACCTTAGAATTCAAAAACAATGAAAATTCCTGCTATATCTGTAAGACCCTACATTTGAATGGTGTGACAACTAACATAGGGGTTGAGAACATACGTGGGCAGCAAGAAAATTCTGGGGGGGTGCAAGATTTTTTTGAAGGTCGAAAAATGGCCTTAAAAATGGTGGTATGGCGATAAAAACACCATTTTTCGACGTTTCTCATCAAGCACTATCCATTGGCATCAAAAAATTGCGAAAAAAACGAAAAAAATTTTCAAAAATTGAATTCTGGGGGGGTATTTTGATTTCTGGGGGTATTTTGGTTTCTGGGGGGGGGGGGTGCATACCCCCCAAACCCCCACGCCCAGGTGTGGTTGAGAGGGTCCGCTAGAATCTAGCGAACCTGAACTATTTTTTGGCTATTCTGCCTCATTCAAGCCCCTCCTCGCTGCATATATGTTATCACCGGCCCGCCTGATTGTAGAAATTTGTCGTGAAGTTCCAAAATTTAGCTGTATTGCCGCAAAATTTTTTGTAAAATCTTATGAAAAGTTTGTAAAGTTTCAGGAAAATCTTGAGAAGTTTCAAAATTTTTTGTAAAGTTTCGAAATATTTTTGTAAAATTTCGAGCAACTTTGACATGCTGTAGCATAGAAGTTTTGTAAAGTTTCAAAATTTGGTTGTTAGGCTTTAAAATTTATTTGTAAAATCTTGTGAAAAGCTTGTAAAGTTTCAGAAAAGTCTTGGAAAGTTTTGAAGTAGGCTTGTAAAGTTTCGAATTTATTTTGTGAAGTTTGCAAATTATTTTGAAAAATTTGAAAATGTCTGCAGAGTTTCGAAATTATTTTGTAAAGTTTCGACATTATTTTGTAAAGTGTGAAAATGATTTTGTAAACTTTGGAATCTTTTCTACGTGCTTAAGCATAGGAATAGTGTAAACTTTGGAAATTATTTTGTAAAATTTGAAAATTATTCCGTTAGGTTAGGGAATTATTTTGTAAAATCTTGTGAAAAGTCTTGTAAGTTTAAAAAATTTTCTTGCACTTTAGGTTATAAATATTAATAATTATTTGAGTTTATAAAGCATGGAGATCATAAAGCAGTATTGGACGGAGGTAGGCAGGCCAGCCTCCTTTACAGGTATCAACAAATTGCAGAAGGTTCTTAAAAATAGGGGAAGTAATATGGGCTGATAAAGTAAGAAAATTCTTGGAAAATCAATTTTCTTATCAGCTACATAAACCTGTTTTGAAACGTTTTGCAAGACGCCCTATTATTGTTTCTGGGCCAAATATACTATGGGATGTTGATCTATTAGATATAAAGGAATTTAAAGGCGAAAACTATAGAAATCGTTTTATCTTGATGGCGGTTGATGTCTTTTCACGAAAGGCATATGGTGAGGCCATAACTAATAAGTGTGCTGATGCAACTACTAGGGTTTTTGAAAAAATATTAAATGAGGAAAAACCGCAATTCATCAGGACTGATCACGGCAATGAATTCAAAGGTGCCTTCAATAAATTATCAAAAGCTCATTCTATCACGCATATATTGACAAGCCACCCAGAAATTAAAGCTAATTTTGTTGAACGATTTCACAGGACATTTCGTGATAAGCTTATGCGGTATATGACTTATTATTTTGATGAAAACTGGATTAAAGTATATAGAAGTATTCTCAGTAGTTATAATAACACTCCTCATCTCAATTTAAACAACCTGGACCCTAATGATGTTGATTCAGAGAACACTGGTAAATTATCAGAATTTATGTTGAAAAGACAGAAAAAATACAAAAATGAACGAATATTTAATGTTGGAGAAATTGTTGGAATAACTCCTTTGAAAGGGAATTTCGCATAAGCTAGTAAGCATACATTCACAGATGAATTGTTCAAAATCAATAGCGTATCTCAATGTAAACCAAAAACATATGAGCTGGAAGATATGTTAGGCGAACTTATAACTGGTGCTTTTTTATGCAAAAGAACTACAATTGGCCGTGCCAGAAGCTGAAAAGTACAAGAGAGTCAAAAAAGCTATAAATATTAATAAATCACAATATAAAGTAAAATTAAAAAATTGGCCAAGAAAAATTTGATAGGATTTTATCAAGAAAAGAATTGAGATTTTACGAACAGCCTGAATAAAAATGGCTCCAATAAGGCTGAAACAAAAATTTGGCTTTTCTACATTTATTTAGCACCGCGAGACAGCCATAAAGAGATGCACTGATAAACACGGCAACTAAGGACTAAATATTATGCATATGCGATTGTGCAAACAATTGTTTGAGCGGCAATTTTCCATTCTCTGACAATGAGGTAGACAAACTTAGGCGATATCAGAATCAAATAAGATGTTTAGCTAACAATAAAAAGGCCGTAACTAAAAAAGGAAAAGCTTTATCATACAAAATGGTGGATTCTTACCTATCTTACTGGTTCCGATTCTTTCTATAGCCGGCAGTTCACTAGCAGATACAATTATGGGTAAAAAGGATGCGGAGATTGTTTAAATTTAATGAGTAAGACAAAAAATCAGGGTTAGGTACCAGTTCACAAAAAAAAATTTTTTTGCTCAAGTTCGGGCCTGCACACGAACCCCAAATTTAGTGATCGAAATTTGCCCAAAAAATTTGTCCATACTCGCAGAACAACCTGGCGCAAAGCGCCAGTAACATTTTTCTCTATCCAATATTTTTGACCATAGGGTCGGGCCTTGGCCCGTTTTTGGGGCTTCTCCCTTCCTGTGACTGCGTATCCCTTCTAGCGGGGGTAGCCCCAGGCGGACCCCCGCGGACCCTCGAGCTGACTTGGCTTGAACGGGCTTCGCCTCTGTTTTGTGTGTGGCGGACCCTCGAAATGCGCTTGCTACCCCCTCTATACTACTACGGTAAAAAGCCGTAAAGTGAAAATGGACCGTTTTGAATGGAACAGACTATAGAAATCACCAGTAACATCTTTCAGAGGTAAAGGACTCGCGGTGCATATACATACTCATCAAGCTCATGTGCTGCTATTTTATATAGACTTCTCCGTGCAAGCTCGCATTCGCTGTTTAGATGCTGCTATTTTTGCTATTTTTAGCTTTTAGCGCTTTTTTTTCGCGTTAACCCGCCGCAATAACATTTCATCTCCAGAATTGCGTACTGCTTCAGCTTGCGTGAGCGGCTGACAGTGGCAGATCTTCGGACCTGCTAGGTTTTGGGCTTCTCAGTTACATTGGACGTCTCAAGGAGATCCATTTGGGCCGCTCCTTAGAAAGGCCTCTTTGTTTAGGGGAGGCGTAGTGTAAGTGCAGCGGCATTTATAGGCACATCGAGCCCCAAGCTACTTTTTGCTCTTCTTGCGCGCTCTAACCCTTAGTTTTGATGCTTCATCTCTGGATGAAGTAGCTCAGTTTCTTCTTTGGTTGTGCTTTGGTATGGCTTGCACAAGCGACCAAACACTGGCCAGTTTCAAGTCTTCGGACCTACCCAGTTTTTGGATTTTTCAATTCTGTTCGGATTTTTAGCTTTTGCGGCTTTTTTTTGCGCTTTGACCCGTCGAGATGACGTTTCATCTCCGGATTAAATAGCGTATTTTTCTGGGTAATGGAGCACTGGTTCGGCTTACGAAAGCAATCGAACGCTGGCCAGAGGCGGGTCTTCGGACCGTGCAATAAAATATACAAAAATGCGACTTTTAAAGAAAAAATGAAATATTTAGTTCACTTAGTTAAGTTAGTTAGTTACCCGTATACTTAATCAATAATTATTATTAGCATTTTTCCAGGACTTAGTTAATCAATAACTAATAACTAAGCCATATTTTACTAACTTTACCAACGCTAAACGCAAGTCCAAATAATCGCTATTGCATTGCTAAAAATCTGTTCCACACAAGTTTGGTCATAAATTTTAAAACCGTCTTCGACAACAAGCTGACAGATTGCAATTATAGCGTTGATCTGATATATAATTATTGTAACCCTCGGATATCTATCGATGAAAATTCTTGAAACTTATGCGCGAAGTTCTGTGAAACAGACTATAGGAACGCGGCATGGAACCAAACACGCGTAAACAGCATAGCACCACACAATTTAGGATCTGGCGCAAGAGCGAGATAATACCCAAATGAATGCGCACAGTGATAGACCGCAAGTTTTAGCAGCTCCTATGTGTAGAATGCTGAAGCAGGAGAAAGTGTATCTGTATCAACATAAACACGTGTAACTGTAGAGACACAATAAGCATGATGATCCGCAGGTCATAATCATCTGTTGCGCCTTCCAACTGAATATTGACTATGTATTGTCATAAAAATGCGATACTAATATCCAACTAAGTCGGCTATTTAGCACGGGTGAAAGTTTCCTTCTAAGCTCTTTTTCTCACTGGAAACTTATGAGAGGACACCTTCTTTCAAGAGGCTACAGGATATACTTCGATTTTTTGTGTTGGTTAGAAGAAGTCTGATTTTAGGCACATAATGTTTTTACGCGCACAGGTGACTTTTTCCCACTGTCCCCCTCTATTGTCTTAAATAATCCGCTACTCCAAGTATATTCGTCCTTTTTTATTCCATCAGATTAGTTTTCATCGATAGTACTCTACTTTTATTAGCAAGATTTGAGTAAATTAATCAGTCAATTCAAATGGTAACATTCCGAGATAATGAAAGCACTTCAAGGACGTTAAAAGAAGATTTTTTGAGCATCAGCATTTTCTTATTCAATTAAATCTAGCTTACCTTGCTTAATCAGATCAAATGCTTTCAGTGTAAATTTTAAGCAACTAGTTTGTATAAAGAACAAATACACTTAAGTTCCTAACTCTGATATTACATAGAACATGTTGAAAAAATTAAGCTTCTGCAAGGCTCTTAGACTAAAATTAATTTTCAGTGTAAATGGAATACGACTTGGCATATGGACGCTGTGAATTTGATTTAGAATGATAAAAACAGATGGAATTGAAATAAGAATTACAGGAGGACAGCATGACGATACGTATAAAATCGGAGGCTGAGAGAGAGTCCGTCCGACGGTTTTTGGGTGAATCTTTACATGAGACAAAAAGGCCACAAGGCTCGAAAGTATTTGTGCCTTTTTAGATATTTGAGGAGTCTGAGTTTGTATGTTTGTGTGCTAAACGGAAATTGTAGATTAATGACTCCTTATACAGGTTTTAAGGAGTTAACGTGTAATTGGTAGACTCGAAACGGATGTTAAAGATGCATTATGACAGAGTTTAGATTTGATGCATGTCTTCCGAAATTACAAAGATTGAAATAATCTGATAATGTTCGATAGTTAAAATTATAGCCTAAGGTACTAGAAGAATTTAAAAATAGTTTTGTGATTACTTTAGATTATTTTCTGGTGTAATGAAGTTCTATACATAAACTTCACACAACCACAACGTGTGAAAATTTTTACAGTCAGATTTGTAATTCTGACATCACGGTGAACATTTTCGAAAAATAGGCTCACGGTTTGCAATGCTCTGGAAGTAAGATACACTTTTCGTAAACTTTACACCTCTATCATAGCTAGTGTAAATCTATACACAAATACTGCATGTAAACAAAACTAACAGTCAAATTCGTAATCCAGATGTAACGGAGAACATTTTGAAAAAAATCACCTTTTGCTATGCGCTGGTAATCAGTGTAAACCTTACAACAATTATTAAGTGCAGAGAAAGCTAACAGTCAGATTCGTAATCCTGACGTTAAGAAGAACAGTTAAAAAAATTAATGTCTTGTGACACCCTGAAAGTAAAATAAAATAGTGTAAACTTTACACGTCTACAATAAGTCATATTTGGCGTTACTAATCGCGCATACGCGCATGTGTTACCTCAACGCTTAGTACATTTTCATCATTATGATCGTGTTCAAAGTCATATCAGAAGCTGACAGACAAAAATCTTACAAAATGTTTTTCACTCTGAAGTTGCAGCTTTACTCCCCTAAGAATGACTACCAAGTGCGATGTGTAACTACCAACAGGCACGTTATTTTTAGAATACTTCGAACCATCCGATTCATAGCCGTAATAATTGACAGACAAAAGACGGTCAGAATCATTTTTCACCCTAAACTTAAAACATAGCACACCTATAAGTAAGTCTGTGTCGAGCTTAGAGGACCCTAAAATTTTTGTTGTTTTGATAAAACTTTGCAAGTCCCAGTTTATAAGCGGAGCGGTTGACAAAGTGAAAGAAGGTAAAATCGGGACTTTTGTCTACCACCAGAGCGTAAACTTTAGATTGCCAGCAATAACTCTGTATTGACTTTATGCAGCTTCAGTCAAGTTCTGCATGTAGTCCTTAAATCGTAGCACTTCTCAGTCGGAGAGTTTTTTGAGTCATATACAAAATACTCGAAAATGCAACCGAAGTGTGAATTTGTCTACACTTCAAAAGAAACCGGACTAAACAGGAAGCAAAGCTGGTTTAGATTGTGGTGATTTCACACACTCCGTCACGATCACCCTACGTTAAATGTTGCGCCGAAACTTTACACACTCAATTCTAGCTAACTATTGAATGTGAACAAAAACAAAAAAGTCCTATTCCGGATTTCTGATTATCTATCTTTCTAAAAAATTGCGCTTCCGAAAATTGCCTAGCTTTGCTGCAGGGGCTCTCATAAGTATGCACTAACATGCTACCTTTGATTGCACTATAACTTCATTATGTTTGGCTTCTTTTTATCATAATTTTCTTTACGAAACTCGGTGCCACTTTTTGCCACGTATCTTCACTTTTTTCTCTACGCTTTATGTGACGATTTCTTTGATCAACCGTTTTAAACTTATAATGTCTAGCCTATCTTTTAACTTTCTGAGTAAATCGGATTTTTATGAGTTATGAGCTTTAAAAACCAGAAAATGCCTCCGTGAAAGCGGTCTTCAGCTAATTAATTCGCCCGAAGCTTTATATTTAAATGATACATTGGCACCTTGGTGTACATTGGGTGATTATGAATTATTTTTCTGGATATGTAAGCTTTCATCACAATGAATGAAAAACATGAATACACAAATGCATAAAATATTGACACAGTTCAAGGTTTTAATTCCCAACTAGAACCTTTTGGCATATCTTAAATTTTTTGTAATTTAAGTGCATCACACACATAGAACTTTTCGGCGAACCACATTCTAAGAATGTTGTATATGCAACCTGAATGAAATAAGATACAAGATATGTGGATTTAAAAATATTTTGTACTTGGAATACGACAATAGTAGATATAAAACACCCTTAATTCAGTTTGAAAAAAATTGACTTAGACCCTTTTGGCAAACCAACATCGAAATGCGCAGAAGTCTGCTGATGGAATTAGTGGAAAATTAATTTTGTGCCAGAAGAGTACGTTGACTGTTTCAGAAACAGCCTCCAGAGATTGATCATATCTGGGCCATTGTAGTTTATCGGGTGATGTAAAAAATGCATTTTTTTAAATTAAGTTGCCCCAATTGCAGCCGTGTTAAAATTTTGTTACTCCTTCAAATCAAACAAAAAACATTCGTTTAACTCTCATAGTATTTCTCACAAAATTTAAGAAAAAATGTGTTTTACAAGAATGACTATATTTACAAGTAACGGCAATATAATATCAATTTTTCTGTTGAATGCGCAAGGACACGCTGCAGCGAATTTAAGATTTGATCGCATAAATCTTTATATACTGTAGGGTGCTGAAATTCGCAAAGTGCAAAAATGACCAGATTTTGGATCAATTTTTTCTGGGGTTAAGAATTTCAGCTGATAATAGTGCCGTAAAATTTTGTTATAAATCGATTCTGATAGATTTGCTGTCGTAGATTTGCTACACAATGAATTATTGTCTGCAAAAATCGGTCAATTATCGAAATTTTCATCAATTTTTTAGTTTTTCGGCAATGCATAGCTTCATATGCGCGGATACAAGTAGATAGCAACTGGCCTTCTTGATATATCTGCATCTAGGTATTTTGTTCATTTGTTTAATTTTTAAAATTTTTTCAATTTTGACCGAAAATAATAAATGAAATTTACAGAAAACAAGAAAAATATTTGAATGGTAAAAATTATCGGTATTAGTATACTCTGCTTTTTATTAAATTTGCATCCAATAAGACCAAACTTAATATTTTTGTGTGGTTTAAATGAGTTTCTATATTAATAACTTTTTTACCTTTTTTGGAAGGACATTGCACTCAAAGTAATAATAATTGAGTTCACAGAATTATAAAAACATAAATCTATGGTAGTTTCTACAAAAGAGTTCAACAAGCTAGCCGTTTATGAGATTTTTGCGGATGTGCTTTAACATTATTTAATACATGTCAAATCAAGAAGCTACCATTTCCAGCATTCTTTTCTATTCTGATTGTTCCTTGTCATAAAATTTACAACACTAAGTTTACATATATTTCAGCAAAACCTGTCAAGCAGACAAAAATGACAAAATGAACTCTAAGCATTGTACTTCGCTACTTACACGCCTTTTCTACTCATCGCACATAGTGATTAGAAGCTTGTGCAAATTTTCGCTAGTTTTTTCCAATGTGACGCAATAAACATAAAAATTTTAGATTTTCTAGAGAAAATGCTCCATCACATTGCAGAAAAAGCACTTTTTGTATGGGAGAAGTTGTTCGCTCTACACATGGTAGTCAAAAACGGCTTAAATGAAAATAAGTGAGTAGACAGCCAATCACCTAAAATGACGAAAAACACAAAATCAATGATTTATTGCTTGCTTTGTAATATAATTAATCATCTGCTTTAAGATTAGGATCCGTTCAAGCCCTTTGTGAATCGTTAAACATACGCTCCTTTGTCCATTGAACGAAGTCAGCTACTTTGACAAGATAAGTGTATGCATCATAACCAAATTCAACGTTCCGAAGACTTTGTATAATGCCAAACGCAACAAATCGACCCTCAGCATTTTGACATGCCAATGGACCACCCGAATCTCCCTGAACACATTAAAATGCCTGTTTTCAAATGTACCTTTAGTTTTTTTATGGAAGACATGAGAAAATGAATGATATGGATGCTGCTACTGACAGTGGGCATAAATTTGAAATCTTGAAAATTATTTATTCATTTATTTACGGGCCGTTTTAAGTATAGGACTTATTTTTAACAATATGCAAATTCATGATTGCAGTTTAGCTTCAATAATTTTTAAAATGCAACCGCATGTGCTGTCTGTTCTTGTACATGTACACTTAATTAAAATTACTTTAATGCTTATAGGAACACGCCCACCTTACACTAAATCTGCCATTGTGCTTACAAGTGCAGCGCACTAGACTGTGATAATGCATAGGTCTGGACATACAAGTAACAGAGAGGATGGATAGGGGAGGGATCTCTCACACATATTTGGTCGACTATACATTCCCTTAAAGTCGAATAACTTTTACTACGCAAGTAATTTGCGGCAAAAACTTGCGTTTTTTGACCAAAAAGTTTAAGGTCGTTAACCCCTCTCCTTGCCCTGAAAGCGACATATCTCCCCTGAATTTGGAGACGCCATATATCTGTGCTTAGGCTAGTCGTCTTGCCAGCCGTTCCTGAAAATAAATCGCTCATAAACAAGGTTCATAAGTTAAATCCATATGTTCAAAGAGGCCATCCAATCCAATGATCAAATGATGCTCGGCATCAACTGTTAAGAGCAGTTGCGCAGTAGAAGAACCAAATAACCAGAGCCTAGCAAGGAAAATGCTTCAATGGAAAAAAAGGTTGAATTTACCTGGAAACACGCTTCATTGAGGGCATATAAAATGGGGAATAGGAAAAGGTTACCCATGCATGCAAACATTTTGAGAATTTGTTAAAAAATTAGACTTTCTTTTTGCAATACAAATATCAAAGTACGTTGTGCATGCCCTTTAAATAATAGTGTCTTTTCAAAACTTCTTTTACTGATACCATCAAAGAAGAGCTTACAAAGAAACTTTTATGTGTATGAAATCATTGATTTGTTGCTTATCAACATCACAATTTTGACAATATATGTATAGCCAAATAATTTTTAATCACTAATGAGTGATTTATGAATTTTGGAATTTGCATCTTATTTCTTTTGAAATGGTCCTACAGTTACAATTTCTCCCGTTTATCGTCAGTTAGTATCTCTATTCGAATTCCCGTTTCATTGTTTTTGCACTGTTATCCTGATTTACTCGTAATTTTTATTGTCCTTCTCATTATTATTACTTGTCTTATACGTTTCATTGTTCAATTGTTCATGCAGGTCCTCAGTCTTCGTGACAATTGAGCAACCTTGCTGCGCTATCTAGACCTTTCTGATGACCTCGCCTGTTTATATGATTTTACACGTTTTTGTGTATTTTTCTGTACATATTCCTGCTTACTTCTGATTGTTTTGCTTAGACTGTTGCACCTCGTGAAAGCCGTTATTTCTCATAATATACTTTTATGTACTGTTTTATGTATAGTTTCTTTAATACTAAGAGCATGCCTCATTTTTTATCTTTTATTTATTATATTTATTTATTTTTTCCTTCTATTATCACAATTTTAATTTTTTTATCATATTGATGACTATCTATTATTAAATTCCTCCGAATTATTTTTAGCCATTATGTTTTATTCAAAATTATCACGTAAACATGGATAATACACTGTTCATAATTTTCCCCTGTAGCCCGCAGTAAATACTTGGATTTTTCCATTGCGTAAAGAAAGTGTAACTTTTTAGCAGATTCTAAGGCTCTTTGCATTCATATGTGATTTTTTCCTAGTTACATCTTTTATATCCCCAATAATGCGCGTTTCCAAGTGTAACTCGTCCTTTTGTGTTTCATTTAGAGGATTTTTCCAGGCCGGTATCCTCCCTTTTATTAATAATATTTGTGTGAATCAGTGAAGTTCATAAGGAACATGCCAATTTCTAGAGGTTTCTTGCGGGTCCTGCGTGATCCCTCCCACCTATCTTTAGGGTAGAGTAGTGTGCGTATGCTTCCTTTGTTTATTTCCAACACACGTTAATTATGATTTAAAATAATACAAAATTAGGAGGCTCAAATGCAAAACATCTCGGTTTCAAATCCGAGACTAATTTATAAGCTTCTAAGTTTATAAAGCAGTGTAGAAGACTGCATGCTGACATTTTAGACCTTAGCTTGACTGTCACAAAATTTATCAAGTCAATATCTCAACACATATCAAGAAAAGTTGGCAGAAATACATGTTCTGGCAAAAAAATTTTAGGTCCAGAGTTAGTATTTTACACCAGAAAAACTAAGTTCATATTGATGATAAAATAATGCGACCAAGTGAATCGGTATGACTCATATCATAACAAACTAGCAAACAAAAAACAATCATAAAAGATGTTTCTGACCCCAAAGTTCACACTTAACTCCTCTCAAATTTGAATTCTGTACTGAGCTTGAACAAGTGCATATAAATGCGTTCTAGTCTAGACGTACTTTTTTATAGTATAATCTACACATCTCGATTTATCATGGGGAACTTTTACGGACTACAATAAGGCAAAATCGTTTTTGTATCCTGCGCTACATTGTGAACATTAATTCTAAATTTACTTTATACAAATGAAATAAATAATACGAGTAGCCATTAAAATTTACTTTATCCTTATAATAGTTTGCAGATCGCCACTTATACCCGGAGAAGTGGGCAGTCAAAAAACAGACCAAAAACGTGTATTCTCAACTCTAGTTCTCTGCGCTTAGTGTATTATGGCTCACAGAACAGTAGCAATATTTAAGAAAAACGGAAAAGTACTGTTAGTTGAATTTATGCTAACAGTTTGAAAAATGTAAGTACAGATTCATTAAGAGAAAATTTAAAAAAAATTGGCACTGTACAGGAAATAGATGGAGATTAGAATTTAGAGTTTGAACTTTAAACACTCATTTTTAATTCTACATTGAGTGTAAAGAAAACAAAAAACACCTGCAGCAATTCTTAAAACATTTATCTCTTAAAAAACTGCAGCTACATGATGTATACCGTGATAGCTGTAGAGGGGTCACTCTTTGGTCGTACCCATGTATATAATAGGTATTTGCAAGCGCACTTCCTATAATAAGCAAATCAATGTATATTATATGTGCTAGTCACCTGTGCGATTTCCGAATCCCATGTTTATTTCAATGATCAAAAATTGATGATAATTAAGTAAAGGTGTGCGTTTCAGTCTGATTAGGTAGAGACTCGAATTTGGTTAGGTAAATTCTGATCTTAAGCTATATTATGTCAGGTGTTTGCATAGATTATTTCAAGGCAGCCCAACTTCTCATTCACCGTTGAGCATCAATATGCCTGGACAGCTTTGTAATAAGAGTTTATGTATGGTCAGAAAATTCCAAAGTAAACATATAAATACATTGTTCATGGGCAAAGGGCTAAAACTAATAAGCTCACCCGATATGGACTACTGTAACTTCCTGGATGCCGAAGAATCACTAATTGGTCTCTATCCCTTGGTTGCCCACGGAACAAGCCCAATGGTCGCAAATAAACCTTAAGATGCTCCAGCTGATATGCAATTGGATTACCTGGAATAAGAGGTATTTAATCAATCTTGAGGCAATCTTCCCATTTCATACGTATGGCCGTAGCATTAGAATACAAGTAGAATGATAGGTGCGCAAGGTAAAATTTAAGAGAGAGGGTGAAAACTAGAAATTTGTAGATTGCTATGTGCTTTGTAAAGAATGATTCTCTAGCAAAAAACAATGAGAATTTTTGGAAAATAAATAGCCTCTTTTGAAGTCACAAACATAGCTAACAAGGCTTTTGGAGTACAAAATAGCAACTTAGCTCAAGTTGAGACAATAGCTTTATATCCTTTTTAAGCCTTCATTGAAGGGCCATCCCAAAATTATGACACAAATTTAGGGGTGCGCTGGTCTTTACCTAGTGCAAGCCGATTGTTTATTTCGGTCTTATCTGAAAGATCAATTGTTTGTCTACAAAACCGGCATATTTCTAAAAGATATAAAAATATTTAGTGGATATATACTGTAATGAAAAACGATTACTTTTGTGGTGCAATTTAAGAGATCTTGAGATTCTCTGATTTTCTAGATCTTAATGTCACAGTTTAAATGGATTTATAGCCCTTAAAGAGGTCTTTCAAATGATATATTGTTTCTCTCATTTCAGCTTCTTTGCAATTAGTGTTGCTGAAATAATGTCCCAAATCAGGGACAGTCCGCCAATAATTGTGGCACCTGTTTGCATTGAAAAAATCAATATTGTGCATACATAAGTGCATTTTTATCTGACGGTACATTATTTATTTACTTAATCCTATTTAATATATATGTCAAGCACAATAGCCCTGACTTTACAGCAAATCTGTCAAACACGGCTTCTAAGTATTAATTGTATTAATAGGGTATATACTTTTAGAGCTATCCTAACAAAAAGGATATATAATTATTGAAAACCATTCTAAAAATGAGACTTTTTTATATTACCAGCTGCACTCAGGATCACAAAAAACAGAGACACTATTCGAATGAGAAAAGGCTACAAAGCTAATTTTGTGAGCCCGAAAAAGGCTATTTAGCAATTTTTTTAAGGATAAAAGACTGAACATCGTTTCCTCAAAAGATGTCCTATAAGCTGGTAAAACGTATTAGTATTTATGCATAACTGACTTTCTATATGAGTTCTTAAATGTAGTAAAAAGCTTTAATTCTTGTCGCACGTTCGTAATTCTTTCTGAAATAATACGAAACATCGAAAAGCTGTTTTCTAGCCATCAGTTTTATATCTCCTTGCACTCTGTATTTTAAAACATCAAATATCCATTACTTCTGGTTAGACGACCCCAACCAGATACCCAGCAGTTGTTAGGCAGCGGTTTTTCCGCAATTTGTGGCAAGCAAATCGGTTTGATGTAGTCGTTGAAAAATACCTTGTCGTTTAATTTGACCAAAATAAAATCCTTTCGTGACCAATGATATTCATCATGAAAATAGACGCGTTTAGGCGTTCGCCTTACTTCATGCGTTGTTGGATAACGTCTGTCGTATGCTCCAAAGATGAAGTGCCACTTGCGAATTAGACTTTAATAGAGATTAGTGAAAGTCGATAAAAATATGATTCTAGCAGATAAAAGTATTCCTGTTTTGATGTAACAAAAAAGAGATGAACATACTTAAAATTGTGCAATGACACAATAAAACAAGACTTGGAAAATGTCACCTAACCATGCAAAAAAATTATAAAAAAATCTACAAAAAAATCAGACTTCCTTCAAGCAATAATAAATCGAAATATAATATGCGCCCCGATGAGAAACTTAAATTTTATCAAATATAATAATAAATAGCATTAAAAGCTTATAATTCAGAGAAAATTAATTTTTGGCCATCAAAAATATTAAATAATTTCTTCCCTATGTTAAGTGCAATCAAATTCAAATAACCAATCTAGAATTGGTGATATATTGTAGAAAGGCACTAGACATGAATGAACAAGCCAGCACCAAAAAGTATAGGATATCATAAGAATAATTAGAATAATGAGCGGGACAGTGAAGATTACATCACATTGTTTTTAGCGTACAGCAATGGCTTTCTGAATTAATGAAGAGAAGTGCAAGGAACTAGACTTTGAGACATAGCTCATTTTTTGACTATATATTGTCTAATTCACTCAATATTTTTAAATTCTTTTCGAATTGTTTTACTTTTTTGTGTTCTAGAAAGAACGAACAATGTCTGAAACGTCAAAAAACAGTGTTTTTGACGTGCACCCTTCATTTTTAGCTTAAGAAAGGCACTTTTTAACTTTTTTGGGACTACCTGACCCCCTCCCAGAATTCCTATGTTGTATATGTATGCTTTATACACACGACATTGTTAATAGTACTGGTAGAAAATTATTATAAGCAAATTGATTGAAGAACTCCATCAGTGTAATATGCTACGTAAGAGCTAATTGTCTAATTGTATTCTAAATCTTTTTTAAATCGATTTTATTCGATCTGCTTTATATTTCGCTGAAATAATCAAGCAACATATTTTTCTCTAATTTAAGCGGCAAAGCAATGCAACAGGATATTAAATACTGGCTTCAAGTTCATAAATTTTTTACAGTTCATTTCATCTTGACTTCTTCCTCAAGAGGTGGACGTAGTGCGCCTAAATGTTGGGCAACTTTATTGGCGCGTATAGGGCTACGGAGGCTAGAACTATATTTAATTTAGATTCAATTGTCGTTTGTAAATGAAATATCTGTGAATAGTCGCCAGTAAACGATGCGCCAGCGTTTTAAAGGGTTCTAAAATCTTTGATAAGGTTTTCGAAGTTTTTCGGTCTTTGCTTTTAGATGAAGTCGTTTTCTATGCAGGTATTCCCGAAAATTCGTGTATTCATTTGAAATTGTGAAGAAATGTATTGAATGCTATCGTAGTTGCATTAAAATGTTATTTAGAAGTGAAAAACAAGTGCAAGCCTTGGACTATTTGATAGATTTAAGCCAAAATATTAAAAATAAGTTAAATTGTTGCATCTTTACTTGCATCCATTTCCATATTTAAATGCAGAACTGAATACACGTATGCATGTATGTATGTACGCACTCATATCCTGTATTTTATTTCAGTGGGAGGGCCGCAAATATCGAGGTTAAACATCTCGTGAGCCATTAAAAGATATGCGAAAATCAAAGCATGAGCGCTTGGCGAGCTCTATACAATAAATAAGAAAAATGTGAAACAGCAGTTTTAAAAATTTTTACTTGTTTTTATATTGAAATTAAAATATAAAGTGCTTCCACATCGTTCAATGGACAAAAAAATTTTTCTTAATTTTCACGCCCGGGAAATATTTACATGTTACACATAATTTGCTTTATTTGAGCGATTCTGAGCGGAATATAAGATTAATGCTATAAGTAAACAATGATTCCGGCGCGAACCTTACTAATTTTGCCTTTTCTAGCTCAAAAGCGTCCTAAAAACCTGTTTTAGCGGTGTTTTAAAGCTATTCCTAACATTTTTAAATTTTCTCCCGTCGGCGAACCTTGTAAGATTCAATAATTGTTTTTCATTCCCTGGAAAGACCGACTGCCCGGCCTTCTTTGAATACGGGTCAGTGTGTATTTATCACTTATTAACACCATGCTTGTGCTATTCAGAATAAGGAAAGTTAATTAGTAATTTTTAAGCTTATAGGTAAAGTGTAGAATATGAGTTCCGTCAGAAATTATCAAAACTCAGGGAAATCAAGATTTTTTTACAAAATTACAGAAATAGGTGAAATAAGGCGCGGAAAAATAAGTTAAGGATAATTTGTCTAATATTGAGAGAGCTAAAGGGCTCTAAAGTCTACAATTCAACATTAAGAATAGTCAGTTTTGATATCGATCATGTGAGTCGATTTTCCCTCAATTTTTAGGCTTAAACTTAGTTTACACATGAAGAATAATTTCAGGCTGCTTATATCATTATTAATCTCGCTTAGGTCGATATATAGCTGCTTAGGTCGTCTTAAAGACGTTTGGACTGAAATTTGTATGAATTTGCATATATTATGCGTTCTTTTGAATATATTGTAACAAGTAATTAAAATATTTTTGCTTAAGAGAATAAACTATTAAAAAAAGCAAAAAAATTGGTATATTCGTCATCAGCATATAGAAAATGACACGAAAGATTTTTTTTCGGCGAAAAATTTATTAAACCATAAATTTTAAATACTAGTGATAAATCACGAAAAAAACACAAAATTTAGTGGTAAAATTTAGAATCTTTCAGGAAAACAATGGACAGTTTTCATCAACATTTGTTTTCCACGCTTTATTCTAGAGATTCAGCACGTTTTGCGAAAAATTGGGCTTTCTTAGCCGGTTTTCGCGGATTTCAAACGGAACCCATATTCTGCATTTACTCCTATTTTATTTGCATAACATAATTATAATTGTAATTCCTAATTTGTTCGCTTTATTTAATATATTTTTATCCTCATATTCAAATCTTCTGTTATAATTATAATTTGATTAATAAATACATACTGCTTCATTCAATCGAAATTTCTTAGTTTTGAAAATCCGGGTCGTAATAGAATAGTTCATGCATACAAAGAATTGTGCGGCTGGAGAGTTAGAATCGTGCTTAATGCAAATCAAGATTAAAAGTTTTACAACGTGCATACAATTAAAACCTTATTCTAGTGCAAAATGTTAAGTTTCAACTTTCAACAAAAGTGGGCAAGAAAATGTTATGAAACATCGATATTTTTTATTAGTTTTTTGTTTTTAAACTATAAATTTGTGTTTCTTTGTGTTAACTTGATTAAAAATTATTTACGTCTATTGAGGAACCGAGAACCGGTCCAAAAAAGCGTTAGTTTTGATCTCGGTCATAACAAAATAAAAAAATTGGTCAAGTTTAGGGTTATTTAAAAATTTAAAAAATCGATTTTCGATTTCAAAAAATAGTCAGTTCCAAGCGATTCTGGCTCTGACTGACTGATACATCCCTAATGGCAAGCCTACATGAATCAAAATGAAAACTTTATTCTGTAACAAATCTAATGAGTGAGTAATCATTCGGAAGCTTTCTAAAATTCGCTTGAACATATAATAAATATAGCAGAAAAAATGCTCCAATGGAACAAGAAGGACAAATAAAAAGGACAATTATAGTCGAATAGCGGATTTTTGAAGACACAAAAAGGAGGGGACTAGGAAAAAGTTATCTATGCTCACGACAAATCATAACATAAGAATCTGCTAAAATTCAGAATTTCTCTAAGCAACACAAAAATCGAAGTATTTTCTGCGGCCTATAGAAGGTATTTGAGGCTTCAGTATCAGAAATAAATAAGCTAAGAGTTAACTCTTTCAAAGAACTGATCAGTCTGAATTAAAGGAAACGTCAAATCATTTTGTATACTGACCTTAAGTAAATGCAAATCCGAACAAATGCTGTTGTAATGGTAAAGAAGAGGGAGAAGGCAATGAAGATGCTCAAACAGATTAGCACCAATGAATTTAGCACACGGCGCTAGGAGAACGAGCAGCACAATCGTTCAAATATATACCACTAGCTAGAAAAAATGCACCGATGGAACAAAAAAAGGTGAATGTACTTGGAATTGCGCTTTATCAAGGATATATAAGGAGAGGACTAGGAAAAATCCGTCTGTGCCTACAGAAATCACAAAGAAAAATACGCTCTGTTTTGGCATCCAAGCCGGCAAAAGTCGCTAAATACGCTAAAAATCACAGCTGGTACTTTACACCTCTAAAATAACTAGTATTGAGTGTAGAGAATTTTGACCAAGAGCGGTTTGTAACCGCGGTCACGTACTTTATTTTTAGAATATTCCACACAACCCACTTTAAATTCGGAAGAAGTTGGCTCACAAAAAATCGGAAAAAACGTGATTTTTCCACAACGCAGTTTAAACTGTACACCTTCACACCTAACTCAATATTTATTTTAAATAAACGAGTTCAACTGCGATGTGTAATCTTTAAGGCGTACTTCATTTTTTAGTATATTCTGCGCGTCTCGATTCAGAACTAGCGAAGTTGGCAGACTGAAAAACGGTAAAAAAAGGTGTTTTTTCATGCACCAGCAAGGTGTAAACTTTTAAAACATGAAAATAACTCCTTATTGATTGTAAAGAGACTCAGTTTAATTCCATTTGTAGCCTTTAAGTTGTAGTACGTGTGTGTGTGAGAAAAGCTTTTGTTCCACAGAGTGTTTTGTTTGTAGTCGGCAAAGATTTGTTTCGATGTACAAAGACTCTTCGGGACCGTCTTTGTACATGTACAAAGATTTTTGGGTAGACAAAAATTGCAAAAAAGGTCTGAAATTCGCAAAAATTTTCGGCGCTTCCCGCCTAAATGAGTAATTGTGTGTTCTATATCTTTCTTAATGGCAGAAATTGCATTTTCAAAAGCGAAAATGTCAAATTTTTCGGCGCTTCGCGCCGTTTTAAGACGATTCTTTGTGATTTTTTGCACCACTGTAAAATAGCCACTCTACCATATTATAGTACCCACAAATTTGTGTGTACAAAACGGACAAAGATTTTTGGGAAGACTAAAACTGTAAAAAGGTGTAGGAAATTCCTAAAAATTTTCTGGCTCTTCGCGCCGAAATGAGTAATTATTTGTCCTATATATCTCTAAACTGGCAGAATTTGCATTTAGAATAGATAAATGTCAAATTATTCGGCGCTTCACGCAGTTTTTGAGACAATTTTTATTAATTTTGGGCGTCAGAAACCCAGAAATTAGCTAAAATACACTGCCAAAGATCGAAAACCCTGTTTTACGACACTAAAATGGATTCTGTACTATATTATAGTACACAAAAAATTTTGCATGTACAAAATGTACAAGAGGCTTTTGGGGACCATCTTTGTACATGTACAAACGGTCCCTCTACAAAAAAAGACTCATTCCGCATCCTAGTTGAGAAAATGAACTAACTCTCTTTTCTAACATTTTACACTCTAATTTCGATCTTTACACCTCCATAAGTAACTCAACTTGTGTCGACTTAGAATTGTAGAACTTGGCGGAGAAATCTTTGACAAAACTTATTTTTATTATCATATTTTAGAGTGTAAAGTTTAAACCTCAGTATCTAAAGTCCATGAGTGTAAAAAAGTATGCTGGTAAACCGAAAGAAGTCCTTGGATGAGTAACTGCACATTCTCGTAGGAAAACTTTCTTTCTCTTAAAAAACTTTCTTATGAGTAATGATAGGACTTGTTGGCAGACAAAAAAGAAGCTAACGTACATATTTTTTAACCACCAATGCTTTACATTCTTTACACTGTCACTCTAGAGATAAGTCTCTTCTCAAAGAAATAAATAGTGGTTTTAAGCTTACTCAATCATCTACAATTAAAAAAAACAGATTAAACTGGATGCAAAACTGAAGTTAGAAAGGTCCTGTATCACAGAAAAACTTTACACACTATTTACTAATCGAGTAAAATGTAAAAATAATATAAAAAATAGGCCAATTTCTTTTTGATTATATATTTTTTAAAAACTGCACCTCCCATATGTGTCCTGTTATTGCTGAGCGGAGGATGGACATATATTGGAGGGTATCAAAGTATATTATACATTGCAAAGAAAAATGCGTTGATGGAATAAAAAATGACGAATATACTTGAAATTGTGGATTTTTAAAGACATAAAAGGAGGGGACTAGGAAGAAGTGACCTATGCGCTCAAAAATCATCTAAATCTGCTAAAAATCAGATTTAACTAAGCAACACAAAAATCGAAGTACATTCTACGGCCTACAGAAGGTAATTGTGGGTAAAAGTTGGCGTAAGGGGTTTCAGTGGGTTGCACCTACACCTGGGCGTGGGGGTTTGGGGGGTATGCACCCCCAGAACTAAAATACCCCCCCTAGAAATCAAAATACTCCCCCAGAATTCAATTGTTGAAAAAATTTTTTATCGTTTTTTTCGCAATTTTTTGATGCCAATGGATAGTGCTTGATGAGAAACGTCGAAAAATGGTGTTTTTATCGCCATACCACCATTTTTAAGGCCATTTTTGACCTTCAAAAAATCTTGCAACCCCCCAGAATTTTCTTGCTGCTCACGCATGGTTGCACCACCAGGAGATGAAAACCCCCATAGATTAATGTAGGCCCCAGAATAATAATTTTATTAACATTTCTTGAAAATTTCACACAACCAGACCCCTGAATTTTCTTGCTGCCCATGTACGCTTGTAGCCCCAGTTTGAGAAATACATAACACAATACTTTATCCTTTAATTATCAAACTAATCAGTCTTATTAAAGAAAACGACAAATCATTCTGTTTACTAACCTTAACTAAATACAAGTCCGAACGACCGTTGTACAAATGTATTGAAGTGCTGTAAGGCATTAAACATGTACAAACAGGTTAGCACGAAGGAATTTAACACACACGGCGCGAGAAGAATGAGCGAGATAAGCGTGCAAACAAATGCTATAGTGCATAGCGATCCAGCGGAAATTTTAATAGCACATATATGTAAAATGCTGAAGCAGGAGAAAGTGTACCTATCTACATCGTCTCATCATGCTAGCATAACATGTGCTACTGCAGAGCCATAATAAACAGCATGATACGAGTTTCATAATTCACCTATTGTGCCTTTTAACTCAATTTTGATTAAATATTATCATGAAAGTGTAGTATTGATCTCAGGCTAAATTGGCTACTTAACACAGGCCAAGGTCTCCTTCCAAGCTATTCACCAAACTTCAATGAAAAGTATTTTTTGAGATGCCTTCTTTTTTAGAAACCGCAGAATATTATTCAATTTTTGTATTGCTTGGAGAAATCTTATTTTTAGCAGATTCTCATGACTTTTTTGAGCTCATAAGTGACTTTTTCCTATTCCCCTCCTTTTATGTTTTTAATAATCCGCAATTCAAAATATATTTTCCTTTTTTTCATCGGAGCATTTTTCTTTGCTAGTACCCTACTTCTAATTACATGATTCGAGTAAATCAGGCAGTAAACACAAATGGTAACATGCCAGAACACTTTTAGTCAGATTCGTAATTCTATCGTTACATGGAACATTTAAAAAATTGTGGTTTTGCAATGCTTCAGGAGTAAAATTAATTTTTAGTGCAAACTTTGCATAACCACAGTGTGTAAAGAAAGCATGCAGTCACATTAGTATTCCTGACCTAATAGGACATATTTTTGAAAAAGTATGCCTTGCAATGCTCCAGAAGTTAAATAAATTTGTAGTGTAAACGTGACACATAAACAATAATTGAACATTATAAACTTTACATAACTTCAAGGTGTTGAGAAAACTAACAGTCAGATTCGTAATTCTGACTTTACATAAAACATTTCGAATAATAAGCTTTTACAAGGCTCCAGAAGTAAAGTTAATTTTAAACGTAATTTTTACCCAGCCATTGAGTGTAAAGAAAATTTTAGTCGGATTCGTAATTCTAATATTACGATCAAATTTTATATAAAATTGACCCTTCACAATGGTCTGAATGCAAATACATATTAGATGTAAACCACTTTACCACTCTTGAGTGTAAACAAGTGCTCCCAACTGACGTATGACGTTTGATCCCTGGTACATTTTTAGACTTGTGATGATGTCCTGACTCATAAGCGGAGAAGTTGGCAGAAAAAAGCAAGACTGAGACACGTTTAACACCCCTCGATTTTTGACTTTACACCTCCCAAAAAAGCTCAACATTAATGTAAATAAACACGGTTTGCTGTAACACGTAAACCTTACAAAGTTCTTTATTTTTCTCTCCGACCTATACCAACTTCTAAAGGGAGAGAAAGCCGAACAAAAAAGGGACAAAAACGTTTTTTTCCACTATCAATCACATTGTAAACTTCAAAGATCTAAACCTTACTGCCTACTGAGTGTACAGAAATTCGGTTTAGGCCAATTTTTAGCATTTAAAATGCAGTACGTTTCTGTGTGAAAAACTTTAGTTCCACATCCAATTTGAGATATTGACCGGTCAAAAAAAGGAAAAAAAACGTGTTTTTTTGTGCAATGTTACACCCTATTTTTGAACTTTACTCCTCCAGAAAAAAGTCAATATTGACTTTTTAAACGCAAATTGCAGCGACAAGTAGCCGTTTGAACGTACATAATTTTAATTCTATTCACCTTGTCTCGACTTACAAGCGGAGAAGTTGGCGGAAAAATCTGTGACCAACCCGTTTTACGATATACACTAGAGTGTAAACTTTAAACACCCAAATCTAACTCCGTATATAGTGTAAAAAAGTTTGCATGTAAGGTAAAGGTATCCCTTGAGTCCTAGTATATTTCTATTATAAAACAATTTTTCGGGACTCATAACCAGAGTTGTTGGCAGACCGAAAAATGTAAAAAACGCGACCAGAATCTGTCTTTACACTCACATTTTTTTGTACTCTCTACACCCCCTCCCTCAAAAAAACTGATGCGAAATTTGAAAATCATAAAAATACCGTCTTAGAATACTTTATTTTCTACAATCCTATACTATTATTATGTATGAGACATTCGCACTGACTTGTATATAAGCTACAGGAAAAAACAACCAAAAATCGCTATATGTTATATTATCCCGCGAAAGCTTCACACGCTCATTATAGACTCGATGTCGAGTGTAAACTAAAAAAGTCTGTACAATATTTTATTTTCTATATCTTTTAAAAAAACCGCACCTGCAAGATGTTTCCTATTATAGCTGTAGGGGTGGACATTACGCGCTAATGCGCTAACTGATGTATAGGTACGCGCTAACGCGCTACCTATGATACTTATACAATCTGTAGCATATTGTATAAATATAGCCTGAGGGTAGGTAGCTACATTGAAAAAATTTGAATTGCATTAGTATAGTAAGCGGAACACCTAGAAGAAAAACCAAGAGATGAATATTCTGTAGGATGCTGAAGAGCAACTATTATGCCAGTATGTATGAACATATCATAGACTATTAAAAAATGTGTCCACGTTAAAATTTCAGCGGTTTTTCATGTATGCTTTAAGGTAGGTTATCAAAATACTCCTAGAAGTACTTATGTTTTTCTGCATTTAGAAAACTTTACTTTCTCATGGGAATTTTCTGAGGTTGAATTCTTCCCTTCATTCTGTGGGAACACTCCAGGAGCAAGTCTTATCGAGACACTCCTGTGCTTTTCTTACTGTGCAGCTGCATTACAATCCTTCACTACTCTCCCCTCAAAGCTGCTTATGTCATTGCTAATTTTTCCTAAGCTTTCACATGCGATTTATTAATTGAGTAAGATAATTAACCGCAGGTCGCTGAGGAAACAATGTGCAGACGACATAGCCCACTGGGTGTATTCGAGATTCGGATTTTCTAGTATTAGAAAAAGGCTACATTCTGTCACCATGACACCATCGATTGCAACTCTGCCCATCCATGGATACGCAAATGGAGACACGGGTTGTCCCCCAATGATCCTTTTGTTTACTCGCACGTAATCATTGTTCGGAAATGAAGGAACTCCACAACCAGAATGGTATTCGCCATCATTAGGCAATAAAGAAGGTCGACGTGCTTTCTGAAAATGGATCATTCACACATTTGCTAAATTTGAGATATAACCAAACTTAATGAAATTGATGTAACATAAGAGACGCCGGACTAGCCTAGCAACGCTCGTGCATGCAATACGATTACAAACCATCCGATTAAAATTCTAATTTTTCTCCAAAAAGCGCGCGCTTTTAAGCTTAATAACATCTTGCATCCACAAATTTACACACCCTGCTCACCCATAAAGTATACAAAATACTTAGGCTGATTACATATTTGTATTTCATTCCCGAATTTTTTAGTGGGAATTTCAGACATACTAAATCTGCTCCGAATTTGAACTAGATATACAAAATACCTTACTCTGACTGCATGTAGTGAACTCAAAGTACATCCAGCCACTTATCTCGCTCAAACTCGTATGCTTATCTTGATTTGTTGAGGACAAAACGCACACATTCATATCTGAATGATGATTGCCAGATCTGCAGCTTCTTTTTCGTTGACATAATAGCAGACAACTCCACTGGTTTACACCGTGAATGATGTTTGATAAATCAGGAACATAGAATCCCGCCATGAAATTAACGAGACAAAAGTTTTCCTTGTCATATCCAGTCTCTATCGCCCGTTTCCAAACGCCTTCAGAATTATCTGCACTTGCCTGATAAGCAATTTTACGTAAGTGCAGATTAAATACAATTAGATAAAATCGAATAATAGCTTTGTGGGCGCCGACCTGTATGCCTTTACGCATGAAGGACACGAGCAAGACGAATAAATAAAATCAAAACTAACTACATCAACTACTGTTAAAGATGTAAATTCGAGTGGGAAGATAGAGATATTAACCCCTAAATTTTTTGGAAGTTAAAATATTTTTACAAGGGTCCTACATTGGAAATAGTAGAAAAGTTTTGAAGCGCATTTAAAAGACTATCAGAAGATATTTTAGCGTATTTTCGAGTTAATAAGCTCGAAATTCAGGGCTTCTCGAGCCTGATTTATTGTTTTTGCATGATTTTTTACGTTTTGAGCAGAATCATCTATTTTTCGTGCCTGAGGCGGTACCCTACTTCTCTTTGAAAGCAATCAAACATAGGTCAAAGAAAAATTGTGAAAACCATTTTAAGCAACAACTGCTTACAATTCTTAAACTTCAGCTAAACTCTGACGCGAAGAGCCGAAAAATAGATGAAATCGAACGAGCCAGAAAAAATTGAGACATTACAATGTTCGATGGCAAAATATCATTACAAAGTAAATATCCGTTTATATATTTCTGCATTTATTTCGACTTAATGTAGTGCGAGCGACCACCATACCTGGGCGTGGGGGTAGGGGAGGGGGTTTGGGGGTATGCACTACCCACTAGAAACCAAAATACCCATCAAAAACATAATACCCTCCTAAGAATTCAATTTTTAAATTTTTTTGTTTTTTTCAGAAATTTTTATGATACTAATGGATAGTGCTCGCTATAAAATGCTGAAAATGGTGTTTTTTCGCCTTACCACCATTTTTAAGGCCATTTTTTACCTTCGAAAGGAACTTGCAACCCCTAGAACTATAGTGCCGCCCACCTATGGCGACCACCCCTATCCTGCAATTTCAAATCCGTTTCGTTCTGCCGTATGATTCTAAAGTAAGATTTAGCATTTACCTACATGCGTTTGACAAAAAGGGAAAAATAGTGATATGCTTGAAATAACTACTAATTAGCACATCTCGAATCAGTGAACGATTCATAAACTATACACAAGACATCTGTAGGATACATGCATACCAGACCACGTTGTCATCAGAAGACGACATAATAACATTTTAATACGCGTTTTTGTAAGCAATTTTAAGCAAGAGAATGTGTTAATCTTGTTATAAGCTCCATTTGTTAATGCAAGAAGTCATCCTGTAGCTTATACATCTTTAAGGCATAGAACGAAATCATAGAACACTGATGGTGTTTAGATTTCTTACTCATTCTTACGAGCCTTGTACATGTCTGTATGTAAAAGGAAAGTTTTAGTACGGATACAAATTTTTCACACGCATAAAACATTACATACATATATTGCATTAAGGAACAGCAGCCGAATTTCAGAGATCAATCGATTTTCCGAGAGAGGCTCTGACGGATTATGACGGGGGTTCTAGATTACCACCCCTGACCTGAGCCCGCGTGTGATGTATACCCAGGTACATATTTAATTTTTCGATAGAGAACATATTGCTGGCCTGTTATCCGCCGAGATTTTGTCGAGATTTTAAGATTTCCAGACGTTGCACATAAAACTCGACTGAAAAGGACAAAGAATTTGCATTATAGAACCAACGAGTTATTTTGATTGCAATGTGCCAGTTTAGTGTGGCAATAATGGTCAGGGCACCTAAGAATTTAATGTGACGTGAAATATATTTAATCTTATTTTAGCTACAAAATGCAGACACAGTTCGGAGAGGCATAAAAGGGTTTTAATCTGTGCATGAATTGTTTAGGAGACATATGTAAAAATACGGATATTAAACTAAGATTTATTTTGGATTATGAATCCATGCATATCAGCTTCCGGATTCAGGAGGGTCTAATGCATAGGTGGGCGGCACCTGAATTCTGGGGACTGCAAGGTTTCCCAAAGGTCAAAAAATGACCTTAAAAATGGTGGTATGGTGAAAAAACACCAATTTTCAACGTTTCTCATCGAGCAAAGATTGCGGAAAAAAACCAAAAAAATTTCAAAAATTGAATTCTATGGAGGGGTATTTTGGTTTCTCGGGGGGGGGTGCATACCCCGCAAACCTCCACGCTCAGGTGTGGTCTGATGGGGCAATTTACCAAAAGCAGTGCCGAAAATTTAAGTATGGGGGTCTATTCATTTTTCGATGGGTCTTTCAAGTTGTAGTGCGGGCGGGAAAGGTACTAGACCCCTTATGCTCAAGTACGTTTTAACTTGTATTCAGAAAATTACTATTCTCTTTTTCTAACCATATTGTGTGTATTTCCCAGGGTGACTCTAATAACGTTTTATTATGAGCCTTAGATTTATGTCACATACAAAATTCATTAATCTGCTAATACCGAGATAATCAATATATAAGCGACATTCAAATTGAGCAGATTAGCTTAAACGAATCAAAGGATCATTTTACTTCAATGGTCTGACAATAATAGATAAGTAGCGTCTTAGCGCATGCCTATAACATGCATAGATACCCCAACATATGCGGCCTCCTTACAGCTAAAACGAGTAGTAGCGGTTTTTTAAAGATAAATAAAAAATGTTGTTGTTGTTTTTTGTTTTTCTCTAAACTCAAAGCGACGCTAGTAATAAGTAAGTTAAGTTGTTGTGCAGCGTCATAATATAGGGCAACGTTTTACTTTTTCGTTAAATCCTTGTAGACAATTCTGCATAAATGCTTAATAAAATTTAATGCTACTAATTTAAAGAACACTGAAGGCTCTAGGAGAGCCTTTTTTGTTATATGAATATCGCTATGGTTTCCGAGCAATATAATCCTAAGTGTTAAAACCTGGGAATGGAAAAGCACATTTTGATCACTTTTTCATCGGTTTTACGTCTGACAATGTTTCCCATCATAAATCAGATCGTACGGAGTATTTTTAAAACATTGTACATGTCAACATTTACAGAACACATTTAATCGCAACTCTGTACACTCAATTGTGAGTTAGTTCTGCAAATGTAGACTTAAGATTTTTGGGTCAAAAAAACTACTTTTTGCCCAGGCTTTGTTTGTCAGCCTTTCTTATCAAAAGTTGATATATTGCCCTAAATGTACTACGCATCAAACGTCAAATACGCGCCTGTGCATGTTTATTCACGCTAATTATTGAGTGATTGTAGAAGTGTGAGGATTACACTAGAAGCCCATTTCATTCAAGAATATTGCAGCTTTTTTCGAAAATGTTCGCCGTAACATCAGGACTAAGAATTTGACTTTAAATTCCCTTTAATCAATGCTTGTGTATAGTCTACACTAAAAACAAACTTAAGTTCCAGAATTTTGTTGAAAATAAAATTTTTTTAAAGTAAAACAATTTTTTCTTGTTCTTTTCTACAGCTTTTGTTTACATCCGGTGATTGTGTGAAGTTGACAGCAAAAAAAACTACAGTTTCAGACAGTTGGGGTAGTTTTTTAAAACTGTGTTTGAATATACTAGGAAACACGTATTATTGAGGACATAAAAGATGGGGAGAAGGGAATTCGCCTGCGCATGCATAAATCATAAGGATCTGCTAAAAAATTACGACTCCCTCCTGAGTATTGCGAAAAAGTCGGAATGTATTCTGCGGCCTTATTATAAAATTCTCTGGCAATATATAAGTCAGTAACTCAATGAAATCATGATAGCCGACGCATCATGTTGTTTATTACGAACCAGTGCACATGTTCTCCAGTTTAAGCATTGATCTATCCAAATTTCCGTTTCGTCATTTAGCACTGATGCCTTGGTTTACACTAAATCTTATTGTTTCACTGATTATTCCAATCTGTCCTTTATGCTTCGGTGCTAAATTGAATTCACGCGCGTTCACTTTTATAATTCAAAATCAACGCTTTCGCTCCGGAGAAGGGGCTATTGATGTTATTTATTTTCAAGATGGAAGTGCCTGCAGGTTGGAGAACATACTCCGATTTTTCGCTCTGCTTAGCAGGAGTATAATTTTTCAGGAGATTCAATTTTTTGCAAGCATACGTGACTTTTTCCTAATCCCATCTTTTATGTTCGCAATAATGCTTTTTTCAAGTATTTGTCTTTTCGTTCTATGGGAGTATTTTTTCCTTTCAAGTATAGAAGCATTTGAGTGACATGGTGCCCTACGTATCTACATATCTACGATTTTTTATACAATCGGACCTCAAACTTTTCTTTAAATTTAATGAAACCTAAACAAGACGAAGTTTTGATACTTTTCAGCCTGATTTCAGCTGTTATTTGGTTTAGTAAATCGAACAAAGGATACTTAATAAAATAAGTTTTACTCTACCACTAGTTGGATGATTAAACACTGAAGAAAGAGTGGCGCGAGATTTGAGCTAAGGGAGAGATATGATTATTTATGACGTTAGGGAACAATATTCCACTAGTGATCACGCTCATTGGATGACCAGGACCACACGCAGGCGAGGAGCATGTCTGGAGACGTGCACGTTAAGGCAGGGGGGCTTGGGATCTGGCTGTAGCCGGGAATGGGAAAATTAGAAATTTTCCCAGGAAAATGAAACGAAAACGGATAAAATTCGAAAATTTTATTCGAGTGCTCAGAATTGATCAGAAACTGTAGAATGACATAGTTACGCTATTTTAGCGTTTATATTCATTTTAGCCATTATTTTAGCCCAAAAGCTCAAATTTGATCTCAAGGGGGTTGGCCTTCCTCAGCCCAGATTGTCGTGCTATGCACCCATGGTCTGAACCAACAGAGACTGTAAAAGGCCAGACAAAATCTAAAAGCCGCTAAGTTGAATTTTTGGCGCTATTTTAGGCGATTGTGCCTGATGCAACCTTGTTGCTCTCCTACCATGTATGACACTTGTGGAATTTGTACGGAGGTTGATCAGATCTAGAAGTTGTAAAAAATAGAGGTCATTGAGGAATCGCTTTTTAGTACAGTTCAAGGATTATAGCTGATATTCTTGCGGCGAAAAACATCAAAAGTCACAAACATTTCTGAACTTTACGGAAATAATGTTCATTGCTTAATACCTGTCTTCAGTGGAATATATTAGGAGAAAAGACGTTTGCTGATTAAACATGCTTTAAGTCTGGATCTATTTTTACAGTTTCAATGCGCGAAATCAGCAGGACGGATATTTATTTGCTTTGAAATTTCAAATACCTTAAAACTTCGTCCTCTCAACTGAATAGTTTTTAATAGTCTAACTAATTTAGTTTTGAAGATATTGCATAAAATGTAGGTTATATTTTCTAAACTGTTCTGCATATAATTTTTCAATCATTTTATAGTTTTTCTCAGTCAGTAATCTATCATTTTATTGTTTAGATTCTAAGTAATCAGGCTGACATGGACATTTTAATTAATATTAATATTAATTAAGAGTTAAGTTGACATTTCACGTGCTTCATGATATATTTTCATGATGAATCTTATAATTTTTTCTTTGATCATATTTCACTTCGATCATTAAATACACGTATAAAATTAACGCCTTGTACGAAATTTACCTGTAGCAGAATCTCAATACTTAAGGCAAAACATAATTTTAAGGGCAGCATATTGATTGGATTATAACGAGGTAATACGAATTATAAAATACAGTTATGAAAGGAAGACTCGTTTTTTTGCTGCTAAACTCCGATTTTTATTACATACATTGATTGTCATTCAGCAGCTATTATTGCACCGTGCACATAATGCACATAAGAAGCTCATTTTCATGATCACAGCATGCTTCCAGACCATCATCAAACATATTTGTCATTAAATTTAAACTCAGACCGTCTGCTTTTTTTGTGGCTATGTCTGTTTTTGTTCTCTTCACATGTGCATTCGACAGTCTATCATTTGACCAAGTGTATGATGTTGTGTGGAAATCTAGTGCCTTCTCGCCATTTTCACGATACAATGAAGAGCTCTGAAGATTTTTTGTTGTTCTCAAAAGCTTACAAAAACCAGAGAATGAGACATAGATAATCAGATGGAGCATAAACAAAAAGTTTTATAGCCATTTCTTAAAAAATTTGAAGTATGCTAATACACCTATGAGATTTATGGATAAAATGTCTGAAATTGCTATATTTTATAAATATCGCAGCATCCTAATTAATCAAACTTAAAAGTACGAATTCATTACTGAATCAAACAAACAGTCAAAATTTTGAAAGCAATCTGTCAGGAGATTACATAATGTACTGAAATATTAAATCATATAAAATGTAAAAAGTATAAAATGCACAGCCATATCGGTAAGAAATAAAAACTTAGATTGCAGAGCGAACTATCGAGAAACCGAGAAAACACAGTTATTAAAAATTAGCTCAGCTGTCCGGCATTTCCCGGGCTAAATATAGGCCTGATAGCTATATGGAATTGAGACGTCTCTCGTATTTTTTATTTTTCGGGACTCTTGGTGCTTTTCGGATATTTCTAAAAAAGTTGTTGGTAAAAACCATATTTTATTTCTGGAATTTTTGAAATATTTTGTGATCAACCATTTGTATTAAATCCATATTTTTGTCGTAACAGAAATTCTTTTAGCAAAAATCATATTTTTGATGTTTTGGTATGTTCCGGAAATTCCTTTGATCAAATCATTATTTTTGATGTTTTGGGATGTTTTTGGAAAATTTTTTCGGTCAAACCATATTTTTCATGTTTTGAAAATTTTTGTTTGTTGTAGCAAATTAGGTCATATATCACGTGATATCTTCTATCACTCATATCTTATTGCAGAGGGTATCTCCTATCTTACAAGTTTTGGCACATGCTATCGGCTATGTCCCAAAATCGGTCATGCTTAACGCATAGGGACGCTTCCTGCTTCACTCCTGTTCAGGGTGCTTGGGTGGGGTTGATGAAATTTAAATGTCACTACTACACCCCCAGCCGGTAGGCCAAGCTCTAGCCAAAACGTCAGCCCACCAAGTATTATGGGACCGGAACCAACCCCGGACTTACAAACAAACTTTCACAAATATATAGTAGATGAAAAGAAAATAATGAATGGATTAGTGTTAAATTAATCAAAGTTTACATTATCTCATTTTGAACAAAGATTAGTTTAAACAGCGCAACTGGAATATTAAATGGCCAATAATATTCCATGCGGTCGAATAGAAACTTTTCGATATGTCCTTTTTCTGAAATTACTTTTTGCCTATCTTATAGCAGTGGGTACGTTATAACGTGTCCCATGCTACAGCATTGCCTATCTTATAGCGTTGGGTATATTATAACTTGTCCATGCTACAGCATTTTGTATCTTATAGCATTGGGTATGTTATAACGTGTCGCATGTTACAGCATTGCCTATCTTACAGCATTGGATATGTTATAACGTGTCCTATCCTAAAGCATAGCTTATCTTATAGCATTTAGTATGTTATAACTTCTCCTATGCTACAGCATTGCCTATGTTATAGCATTGGATATGTTATAACGTATCCTATGTTACAGCATTGCCTATCTTACAGTATTGGGTATCTTATAACGTTTCCTATCCTATAGCATTGCCTATCTTATAGCATTTAGTATGTTATAACGTGTCCTATCCTATAGCTTTGCCTGTTTTATAGCATTGGGTATGTTATAACATATCCAATACTAGAACATATGCAATGCTACAAGGTACAGCACGGTTTAACATACCAAATGTTTTGCCTATGTGATAACGTGTGAGATGCAGCAACCCAAAAATAGTGTAAACCGACTTTTGGCGCCCTTATAGAAATTGGCGAAACGTCGGCTAAGTCTAAAAAACCCTACGCTTAAGCATAGGGCGCCCTCCCGCCCATATTATGTACAGGGTGCCAGGGTGGGTTTGGAAAAATTTTAATGCCGCTACGGACCATTCCCGGGGTAGGCCGATCTTGGGCCCATGTGTTGGCCCACCATCTATTACGGGGCCGGAGCCAACCCCAAACATACAAACAGACTTTCTAAAATATTTATGAGATAGGGAATCAGGTTCAGGTCTTTAAAGTTTACAATATGGTAGATGGTCGAAAATACGTTTTTGTTGGTTTTTTTGTTTGCCACTGTTTCCGTTTAGAAGTCAGGATAGGTCAAATAAAATAAAAATAAAATACTGTTTTAGGGATACACGTCACGGCAAATTGCGTTTATTTACATCAATATTTAGCTTTTTTAGAATTGTAAAGTTAAAAGCAGGGTGTGTTGAAGCTGTCTCTGTCTTTTTTTCTGCCAACTTTTCCACTTATGAGTCTGAAGTCTAAAAATGTACCAGGAATCAAAAAGTGATAATTACTGTGAAGCTTGATGTCTTGTTTGATGATTTTTGATCTTAATTTTAGCCGAAATGGTTTTATTTCGCATTTATTAGCTCCTCAAAATTTTCAATATTATCTGTATAATACAAAACAAAATTTGGCAAATGCTGTGATACTGAGAAACGCATAAAAAAATCAACGTTTATTAGAAAAGGTTACATGTTCAGCCGCACCGCGTGCATGTGCATACGCAATGTTAAAAAGTGTGTTACTTACTGGACCTAATAATAGGTTTCCGACGAACCAGAAATGCAACCAAGGCAGTAGCATACATTTTGAAAAAAATCCAGAACAAGTATGACTGTGTGCGCGTATGCGTGGAAATTATGTTCAACGGTGCAATGGAAAGTGTAATATTTTTTTATCCCACGAAACAAATGGTAAAGAAACAACAAAAGGTGACACAAAGCGTTTTCCGGCGACAGTTCGTTGACGATTCTGTTTGGACGTTAAATTTTTCTTATTTATGTTTTTCGAATTTGTGACACCTTATACAGAACATGAAGTACTTTATAGCCGTTATTATTGTTTGGTCATTTTCGACAAACCGATGTGAGGCTGATACGGTTCACGTTGATAGTAAGTTTTATAAGCTATTTGCGTCTTGATGAATGCAGTAGATTTATATTTTTCATCAGGAAAATTTAATCATTTAAATTCAGATTTAGTTTTAATTAATTATTCTCATGCTTAGTGATGTAAAAGATCCAGATCTTTAACCTGATCCAGATCCAGATAAAGATCGGGCTCAGATTTTCTGGCAGATCCAGATCCAGATCAGATGACCAGATCGGAAAATAACCAGATCCAGATCCAGATCGTTTTGCCAGATCAAAATTTAAAAAGATCCAGATATAGATCCAGATCCAGATAAAAATATTTGTTGTGAAGCAATTTGTATTGCAAAAAAGGAGGGCGCAAAGCCCCCATGCCCACGTGGATTGGGGGGTTTTTCGGGTGGCAGGACTAATATATCAGCTCCACAAGAGGGGTCTGGGGTAGAGCCGAGGAAAATTTGAATTTTAGAGCTTTTACATATGAATGACATGAGTAAAAATTGTCTAAAAAGTAAAAGCTCACAAGTATAGACTTATACAAATGGGCATAAGTCAACCAAAAGACAGTGTAGTCTGCTTTTTACAAAAACATTAATCCAAATTACGAATGCAATTTTTTTAACACAAACGATACATTACCTAACAACACAAAATGCAATACTATTCTTAATTTTTATTGAAAAAACCCTGTTAAAATTCATGAAAAATGACAGATTCACCTACTAAAACCATATGTACATGTTCAGCTCAGAAATTCTGAGGGATAAAGGTCATATTTTGTAACATAAAAAAAGCAATAAAAATGGCTCATAGGCACTAAAACCATTGTTTTTAGACGTTCTTCAATGTCGCGCATCCACTGAAACAACTTTTTCAACAGAAATTTTGCGAAAAAATCAGAATTTACCTATTTTCAGGCAAGGAAGTCTCTCAAAGGTCAATTCTGATCAGGCACGTAGCTGGCCCTCCTATTCTGGGGGACCAACACTAATTTTGGGGGTCCAAGCCAAAAATAGCACAAAATAACGTGTAAAAAGTCCTATTTTTCCGGTGTTTTTCTGGATTTTGGGAGGTCCGGACCCCTTCCATTCCCCCCACAGCTACGTGCCTGATTCTGATAATCATTTATGTGGAAAAAACAACCTTCAATACATTTTCATCACTTAAGTTACTTTTCTGCAGAGCTTTAAAATTTTTCTGAAACCAAAAAATTATGGGAGGGTTAGCGGCACTTTTAATCATTCTGGGGTCAGCACGGGTCTGGGGGTCAGAACCCCCAGCAGACCAACCCCCACCCCACGTGCATGTAAGGCTACATCTACTTAGATAACCTACCTACAGCAAATCGTTAAACAGAAAGAATACCATCGCGCAAAAATAACATTCTGATGTGTTTAACCAGATATAACTTGACTAAACAGATCCAGATCCAGATAAAGATTGGGTTCTGATTTTCTGGCAGATCCTGATCTAGATCAGATAACCAGATCAGAAAATAACCAGATCCAGATCCAGATTATCTGGATCTGGATCTGAATCTGGATAAAAAGATCAGATCCAGATGATCTTTACATCACTACTCATGCGAAAGGAGTGAATGTGCTTAATCTTTTATCGCTCTCATTGCTGCTGAATATGCATTGAAATGGACCATAGCGTAATAATCTTTTTTTTAATATTTAATGCGCAGTTTTTTCACTTCCTAGAGAAATTGACGTTCTTTGATTTATACCAATGCGCTTTTGGTATAAATGTGTGCATGCGAGTGTTTTTTGGACCAGCAATGAGAAGGGTTTCCGCCCACACGTCAAATAGGTTAGAAGCTGGAGCTATTTATCTTGTGTATTGGGGGATCAAAAAATTAAAAGGCAGTAATCTACATAAAGAATTTAGGTTTCCTGAGAATCCAGGAAGAAAGGAAGGATCACTACACGAAATGACTAAACTCCTATTCTCGAACTATATTATGCGTATGTGAGTCTCTTTGAGAAATCCAATTGTTTTTCAGGTTCAAAGCTCTACAAAAGTTTCGCCATACATTTCAAGCGCACCCGGTTACAATTCATATTATTTTTAGGTTCCTATGAATTCTAACTAGGTTTTTTTGACAGAATTCCGGCAACAGGTTGGAAAATTTTTCTTAGACATGTCTTAGTGTCTTATTTAATTTAATTAGCCCTGTCGGCTCATTATAGGTTTCAATATTACGACAATATATGATCTAGAGAAAGCTACAAGGGTTTCCTAGCCTAAAATGTTTTGAATTTGAATTTCTAAAAAATTCGTAGGAAAGTAGCTTTTTAGTTGTTTTTAGCTGTTGGTTGCTCAAAAGTATTGAATTTTTGACGCTTCGCGCCATACTCTCATTTTTTCCACGATATCTTGTTTAATTTATTTGAATTTTATATTTTTCGAATGTTTTTTATGTGCTTGAGCTCTGAAAAGATATAAAATTGCCGATTGGCCATATTCAATTGTTCCAAATTAGCGTAAAGCGGTACATGTCAAATAGCCTCGAATATTGACATAAATGCTACAAATGGAGTAAAATCTATTTTAATTTGCTGCCTCTGATCATTTTTGAGTACAATATTTTAAATGTCTAAACCATCTAACTGTGACTACTCAAATTATGAATACACACCGAAACGTACGTAAAATGAGGCTTTGCGGACTCGAAAAAGCTCTCTGGTTGACCCCTCCTTACTTTTAGGTCTGTCATGTTGGGCATTTATGATTACAATGTTCGACAGCTTGCCTACAATTTCTGAGGAGCTATTATTTAATGCCGTTTCCTGACTAATTTTAGTTTTTTTTACCATTTGAGATAACAATAGTTTAAATATTGACTTATCGGTGCAGACCTAATAGTTACGTGGATCTACGTTAATTTCTGAATGTAAATTCGGAATTAGCACACCGAGAAACGTAGGAAAAATGCTTTTTTAGTGGGGTACCATCCATAGGTGCGTGGCACTGAAGTTCTGGGGGTGCAGGATTTTTTTCGAAGCTTAAAAATGGCCTTAAAAATTGTGGTATGGCGACAAAAACATCATGTTTCAACGTTTCTCATCGAGCACTATCTATTGGTATGAAAAAATTGCGAAAAAAAACAGAAAAAAATTCAAAAATTGAATTCTGAGGGGGTAGTTTGGTTTCTGATGGCTGCTTACCTCCCAAACCCTCTCCTACGCCCAGGTATGGTACCATCCACGAATTTCAACGAAAAATGCATGTTGTGACGGTTTCCTACGTAATTAGCTGCTGGTAACAGTAAAATGACTGAAAATCAAGCTAATTTTCTAGTGAAAACTGCGGACGCTGTCTTATTATTTCAGATTCGGTCTAGGTGGTAAGAGTTGTTGGTATTGCATTCTTTTTTGTGCTTAAATTGTGTTTATGGCACTGCATGTCTAAAATATCGGTTTCTAAAATTAAATAGATTGCTCGGAATATAAAGACGATTTTATTGTTTCAGGTGGTTTGCTGCTAACAAATTAAATGAAATTCTATCACAATCATCGGACCCAGCTCATTACGCGACATACATATTAAGGCGCTCGTCACATCTAAGCTAGCACAGCAAGCTTTTGTGGTTGAAAGTTTTAGACAAGCTGACGAACAGTCTTCTCAACTCACAAAAACTTAAATTAGATTTTATGAGTTCAATTAACGAATCTTACATACCTATTTTCAAAGTAAATTTTGCGCTGATTCGTAAATTTATGGAAGAAAGCAATTGACGACTCAACTCACCATATCAAAACATCGAAATTATTAACGTTATTGGCCACAAAAAATTTTTTTGCCAGAATAATTTTGCTGTTATGTCAATATTTGATCTTTAAAACATAATAAAATTTTCGTAGCTTTCCACGTAAAACGCGCTTTTTTTCCACATACCTTTCTCCGTAATTTGAGGTATTTTTCCACGTAACTATCCGGTCTCTAGTCGGACACATGTCGCAAGACTAGAGAATGGACTGCGATTACATAATTGAGTTATGCTCTAGACAGTAAAATAAATTTTGGCTAGCGATCTTTCTCAGGAAAATTCGCAGCACATTTTTTCCGAATACTCATCTACTTTTGTAGAAATTACGTGTAAGATTTAAAAAAACGTGCACATTGTCGCATAAAACGCAAAACCGATTTACAATAGCATTAGAGCGTGGTTACAGGTTTTTCAAATATGACCTTAAATGAATGAATCATAGTTTTTTCAAAAAAAAACGAGTCTACTTCTCAAATTTCTTGTTTGCAAAGTTGCAAGGTTGTAAGTACGTGGGAGTATTGCAGAGATCACCGGACATATTAAAACATATTAGGACGACTATTTAATAACTCGTCATATATAGGTCCTTGGATATAAATTTGGGGCAGGTTGATGTAATTGACTCATCATTGTAAGAAAATCGGCAGAAGAAGAATAGGAAAGGGCAAAAATAAAATGTAGGTTAAAGGAAGCATGCCGCTGATAAAAGTATATGCAAAAAGATGCGAAAAGTGATGGAAGAACATACATTTTACTAATAAAAAAGAATTTTAACGAAAACATTGGATTGCATTAAAAGATTTTCCCAAGGCAGTAAACAATTGATACAAAAATCAGACACACTATATAAAAAACAGTACCTACTACTCATTTAAACATATAGAAAAATTAAAACGCGATACAAAAACGGGGCTGCTTCCGTTACGGCTTGCAGTCAAATATTTACAGCTAGGCTTACGTGGGCGTGAGTCAGACATGTTTAGGTTTTAGGTCCTTGAATGTCGCTACAAACCGCCAGAAAAAACTTTTGTCACTTTTACGATATCGCTAATTTTGATACATTAGATTTTTCCATAATTTTGCCTATTATATTTACATTTTGTTCAAAAGGCATTTAGAAGTTTACGAACCGCTAACGGGACCCTTTTCCGCACAGAAATTAAAAAAATTGCATTTTATTGTAAACTTCAACTTGGGCAGCTCTGCTGCTATTCAAGGTGATGTTATCATTTTCTTTATCAAAGCAGGTCCTTAGCTTGGCGTCGGGTGTGAAACAGACCTTAGTATACCTTTATAATATCTATACCAAGCAGGTTACGGGAATAATCAGTTTAAAGAAAGGCCGAAAAATGTTGCGTTAGTCTTATCCAAAATTTTACATTTCGTCCTAAGAAAATGATGTTAAAGGCAAAAATAAAAATTTAGAATATGCTCAAGAAGTGTCTACAATAGAAGTCATGGAAACCATAGAAGCACGGCAAAGCTGGTCTGGTGATCTGGTAGACGGCTTTTAAAACCCAAAATGACCTGAAAAAAATAAAACTTCAAAAATGGCAAAAACTATGTTACTTTACTGTTTCTGATCTATTTCAAGCGGCTTTGCAGAAAAGTTTCGATTTTCATCTATTTTTGACCTTCATTTCGGCTCATTTTCCCTAGAAAATTTCTTATTTTATTTTTCTGGGAATCCAGACTCCCTACCTTTGTCTACAGCGCAGGTTTCACTGCAACCCAAAAAAACATAAGAAAGCGCCTAAAAATGTTATACAGTCAGCGGAAGGTGTCGCACCGCACTCATTTGCTTGTTTTGGACAATATGTGTTTATTTGACCCCATTTTACATTAATTCTGAATTCATTTTCTATACTATAAGTAAGTGAATAAAGCTTATCCGGAAATGTACTGACAGGGCGACTGCTTATGTATATCTTTTTATAATCAGTCGAAGTCGCCGATAAAAACGCATGGGCCGAAAATAACTGCGAAAAGCCGAAGGATTCTGGACATCAGTGCGATAGCACAAGGGACGGAGCAAGGGAGCAGGTGAGATGGTATTTTGATCCGGAAAAATTTGCGTGCCTAGCTTTCCTGTACAAAGGATGTGGAGGAAATTCGAACAGTTTCCCGACAAAATCACGATGCGAAATACGCTGCAAGCCGCGTAAGTCTAATAATGCAAATTATCATTATTACGCACTTATCGCCATACGTTGTAAGCGTTGGGATCATAGGTGGGCAGCACCGAAATTCTCGGAGGTGCAAGATTTTTCAAAGGTCAAAAAGCGGCCTTAAAAATGGTGGTATGGCGAAAAAACACCATTTTTCGAAGGTTTCTCATCGAGCACTATCCGTTGGTATCAAAAAATTCAAAAAAAACAGAAAAATTTTCGAAAAATTAAATTCTGGGGGTATTTGGGTTTCGGGGGAGGGGTGGGGAAGGGGTATTTGGTTTCTGGGGCGTGCATACCCCGAAAACCCCCCTCTCCCTACGTCCGTATTTGGTTGGGAAATTAGCAGGTCAGAAGGGACAAAAGTTTAGCTTTTTGGGGCTAATAGGACCTCAAAACTGGTATAAATGCCAAAGTAGCGTAAAAATACCTTATTCCACAGTATTTTGTCAATTTCATGCATTTTTTGAAAGAATTCTGAATTTTCGTTCATTGTTGACCTTCATTTGCCTCATTTTTGTCAAGAAATTTTCCATGTTTCCTCTCAGTGTGTGTGTCTGGTTGGAAGTCCAAAATTATTTGAAGATTAAAAAGTGCCAAAATACTTATGATATGCGCAGAAGGCATCATTTTTCGACGCTTCTCATAGAATCTGAGCAGAGCATCAAGGATCTTGGTAAAAAACGGAACAACTTTAAAAATTGAATGCTCTTTCGGATTACAAGGAGTACCTTTTAGATACTAGGGGTTTTAGAATCCCGGACCCCCAAACAAATGGAACGAATTCTATAGAATTAAAACTTTCTCGAAATATCCAATAGATTTTTAGCTTTAGCCCATTTCTATAGTTAAATTTCTTCGCAATACTCAATTTTAAATCGCTACCGTAAGATTATGTGGATTATTCTTTTGATAACGATGAGAAAGAGATGATTTTTCCCGAATTTTTTCCCGTTATTGAAAGATCCAGCGTAGCACACAAATAAATCATTACCGCTGATGAGTGTTAATCCTCGAAATTTGCTAGCACTCTGTTAAAAACGCTGATTTTGGCATGAAATGCAAGAAATTCTCGAATTTGAAGTAACATTTTAATCTCGAATGGAATCTGAAAAGTCGAAATAATCATATGTGCACAATCAAAGTGCTGTAACTAAGCGACAATAAAGGTTAGATGACGTAGCTCGTAATCAACAGATGTCCACTGATGTCAAATATTTGTTAGGGATTGCGAAATTTAGCTTAACAAATAAAATATGATGGAATACTTAAATTTCTCTAAAAATAAATTATATATTGAAGAATTTCAGAGGAAGTGCAGAAGTCTGAAACCGGACAGTCAGAACCATGTGTGAGCGGCACCAAAGTTCTGGGGGTGCAAGATTTTTCAAAGGTCAAAAAATGGCCTAAAAAATTCTAAAAATTGAATTCTGGGTGGATGGTATTTTGGTTTCTGGGGGAGTGCATACCCCCAAACCCTCCACGCCCAGGTATGATCAGAACTATTGCAAGCTGTTAGAGCCAGAGCACATGCAGCTATTGCAATAAGAGTTTAAGATTTTCTGATTTTTTTGTAGCATTATAGGGAAGCGAACAGACGTCGTGCTGCGAATTCGGCACGGCTGTTTTGACATCTCAAAAAGGCATTTAAATGACTTCTTAATTTTTTTTAGATTGACATGCAAATATTTTTAAAATTGCTAACTGACTTCACGAGGTAAGCCTCATTGTGCTGATTGAATAGCACATAATTTGCGAAAAAGTGAACATTTTATAACGCGATACAGATTCATCAAATTGAGCCTTATTTCAGAGGATGGTCCTACGTGTTCAGCAAACGTGAAAGCCTATGACTTCGGCAATAGTACAGTTCTCCATGCCCGTAATTGCTTAGAATTGTCGTGTCCACAAGAATGGACCTGTCGGATGGGTTTATTTGCTGTCTGCTGTAACAAGACTGTCGAAGGTATTTAGGCACCTCCTTAACCTGCACTTTAATGTCGTTTCGGTTTGGACAATAATCCGAATGAGTAAAATTAAAAAATAATTAAATTATACTTTTTAACAAAACTTTTGGCACATCTCATTTATATTCTAGAAAGTCTGTTTGTGTGTTCGGGGTTGGCTCCGGCCCCGTAATAGATAGGTGGGCCGACACTTAGGCCCGAGATCGGCCTACCCCGCGAATGGTCCGTAGCAGCATTAAAATTTTTCCAAACTCTCCCCTGGCACCCTGTACATACTCTAGGCGGGAGGGCGCACTTATGCTTGAGCATAGGGTTTTTTAGACTTAACCGATGTTTCGCCAATTTCTAAAAGTGCGCCAAAAGTTGGTTTACACTATTTTTCGGGTTGCTGCACCTCGCATGTTATAACATAGTCAAAACATTAGGTATGTTAAACCGTGCCTTACCTTATACCGTTGCATATGTTCTATCATTGGATATGTTATGACATACCCAACGCTATAAAATAGGCAATGCTGTTGGATAGGAGACGTTATAACATACCAAATGCTGTAAGATAGGCATTGCTATAGGATAGGAGACGTTATAACATACCCATTGCTGTAAGATAGGCAATGCTGTAGCATAGGACAAGTTGTAACATACCCAACGCTATAAGATAGGCAATGTTGTAGCATGGGACCCGTTTTAACATACCCAAAGCTATAAGATAAGCAAAAAGTAATTTTAGAAAAAGGGCGTATCGAAAAGTTTCTATTCGACCGAATGGAATTTAATTGGCCATTTAATTTTTCAGTCGCGCTGTTTGAACTAATCTTTATTTAAAATGAAATCATGTAAACTTTGATTTACCTAACACAATAATTCATTCATTATTTTCTTTTCATCTACTATATATTTGTGAAAGTTTGTTTGTATGTCCAGGGTTGGCTCCGGCCCCATAAGACTTGGTGGGCTGAAGTTTTGGCCCGAGCTCGGCCACACCGGCTGATGGGTGTACTAGCGACATTTAAATTTCACCAACCTCACCCGTGCACCCTGCACATGGGATGAAGCAGGAGGCGTCCCTATGCTTAAGCCTGGCCGATTTTGGGACATAGCCGATAACATGTGCCAAAACATGCAGTGATATAAGATAGGAGATACCCTCTGCTATAAGATATGAGTGATATAAGATATCACGTGATATATGACACCCCTTGCTACAACAAACAAAAAAATTTTTAAAACATCAAAACAAGTCTGACCAAAAAAAATTTTCCAAAACATCCCAAAACATCAAAAATAAGGCTTTGACCAAAAAATTTCCAGATCATCCCTAAAACATCAAAAATATGATTTTGGCTGAAGAAATTTCAAAACCATTCTGTAACGTCAAAAATATGGATTTGATCTAAAAAATGGTTGACAGAAAAACATTTTGAAAAAATCTTAAAAGTAAAATATGGTTTTTACCAACAATTTTTTAATAAATATCTCAAATACATCAAATGTCCCGAAAAATAAAAAGATACAAGAGACATCTCAGTTCCATATAGCTATCAGGCCTTAGTTCAACCCGGGCAACGCCGGGCAGCTCAGCTAGTAACCTATACGTTTAGAAATGCCTAATGAATATTATGTTTTTCGATCTTTTGAAAACCGTAATATTCATTTTCTTTCTGTCTCTAGAATAGTATGACTTTTTAAAACACTGATAATTGCTGCAATCCAGACGGCTAACACTATGTTTACAACCTGCTGATTGGAGTGATATGAATAAATTTATATAAATGTAAATCATATCTATACAAATCAGAATTTTTCGTCTCACATTTGTAGATAGATTATTTGTTATTTCCATCTTCTGTTTTTCCATTAGTTTATGTGTGCATGTACCTTTTATGCAATAATTCGTTATATTTTCTAATTATGTTAGTCGATGACCAGGCATGCACGTTAGGGGTTCAGAAGGTCCAGAAAACCACAAAAGTGGAAAAAATCGGAAATCTTCTAGAAGAATTGGAGCGAAATGAAGGCACAAAGCTGATATGAATTAAAAATTTCCTTCAAAATGTATGAAATAAGCCGGAAACTGAAGAATAGCCTAGTTTTTATGAGCAGTCGTAACAGTTTTTGATGTCATTTTTGTCCGAAAACCGCAATTCCCCCTGGATCGGCCGTGTTGTGCATCTATGCTTTTGACTTCAATCTTTTATTTCGACATGCATGCAAACCTCGTTCGCTTTACTGAGAGTTAATCATGTAAATTTTCCTTCTACTTTCAGAACTTTATGATGAAGCGTACAGCATAAAGTGTCGAAATGGCGGAATGGCGTACATGATTCCGGGTCAAAATTACAATGAATCGTATTTTGCCGAAACATGCGAGGATCTACGCTGTCCACCGGGTTATACCTGCCAAAAAATGCACTTAGGCTTTGCCAAATGTTGCTCCAATTCTGTCAATTCGCAATACACGGCGGCTTATAGCGTAGAGGATAACAAAGGTGATTACACATATGCATTAAATGCGTTAGAAACGAGCCTATCCTTTTCTCCAATCTGGAATCGAGGTAGTCGGCTCTATACCTTGGGGGTTGTAGGGGTTGTACCCCCAGAAACAAAAATACCCCTTTCCCAGAATTCAATTTTTGAAATTTTTTTGTTTTTTTCGCAATTTTTCTGATGTCATATGGATAGTGCTCCATGAGAAACGTTGAAAAATGGCGTTTTTCGTCATAACACCATTTCTAAGAACATTTTTCGACCTTCGAAAAAATCTTGCACCCCCTCAGAACTTTAGTGCCGCCCATCTATGGTCGGCTCTAAAAAATGTTCTTTGCGTTGTCTTAAGCTTGAACAAGAGAAAACGATACCTATCCAAATTATTGTTACAGGTGATTTCGAACGTTTGAGTCAGCCTTATTGTTTATAATTGATTTCCTAATATTTTTATAGAATTTTTTAAAATTTTTTTCAGACGACTCTTTCTTTCCTCCTTGAAGTCTTGTCTATAAATTAGGGTGTTTTGACGTTTAGGCTAAATAATTAATTTTTGAACAATTATTGGTTTTCGAGATTCACAAATGCCCTTGAATAAAGGTCTGCAGTAAATGTCGAAGAAAGGTGCTTCTGCAGCTGTGCGACTTATTGTTTTGGCTCATTTTTGACGTGTAGAATTTTTTCATCTATTTAGGACTACGAGAATTCAGGTATTCCGTGCTTACAGGTGGTGTAGCCAGACCTCTTGAATATAAGTATGGATGAGTAGTACGAACCGAACATCAAGATAAGACAAGGATCCCTTTGTGTCTACTTTTTCCGGAAGATCGTCGGTACCAACCAACCCTCTCAAAGTCTAATTTTTCGGCGATTTCTAACCCAAAGGCCCAACGTACCAGCAAAACACCTAAGCATAACATTCGTTCATATTTTTTTCATTAATCGTCTTGAGTAGTAAATATTTATGACTGCATTATGGAGTTGTTACCACCTACTACGGAATGGACACAGAAAGTGACGAGTTCAGGGGTTTTGGACATCTGACAGAATTCAGAATACCACCTGAGAAACTCCAGAATGAAGGTTTAATCTTTTTGCCGCATCTTCGGTGATATTTATGCCATTTATGATATAAAAATATAAAAAATGATATACAACCATTTATATTTATTCCAGAATCTAATTGCAAGCCATATACTCCTGTGAACCAGAATAGGCTAAATCAAATGGCTGAAAGTTGCATGTACAAATTCACTTCTGTTAATAATCTGTTCGGAACAGCTCTTGTTTCAGGTTTTTATTAAACTCATTACGGCCACACCTGGCCCCGGGCAGCAAGCGAACCTGGTGTGGTCTTTCAAAAAATTTAGTCGCGAAAATCGTGAAGAAAACGCCATAAGCTTAAATCTAAAAGATCCGTCGGATTCAGATAGAGGGTCTAAATTTAGCAGGTCTAACCCCTCTCGACCTCCAAGCCCTGTAATTACACATTATTGGTATCCTATACAGTACAATTTTTACTCATTGTACTATTCTAGAAAAACGGAAGACATTGTGTTTTAAATAATATCAATGATTAAATTCTCTAAAGTTAGACATTCACTAGAAGAAAGGAGAATTAAAATCGATCTGATTGAAACTTTCAAATATGTAAAAAACATCAAAAAAAGGAAAATTTCTGATATTTTTGAACTTTCGAAGAACCGCTAAAAGATTTATCAAAACATCCCGTTTATCGACTACTCCAGAAGTGAAATTAGGAAAAATTGGTTTGGTAACCGAGTATGTAATTGGTGGAATTCATTATCTCATGAAACTAGATGCTCAGACTCTTTAAACTCTTCTATTAACATTATGGAAAAAACGACCTTACAGCTTTTTGCCGGGGTCCAATTAAGAATAGCATAACTGTCTAAGTGACCTTCTGTAGGACATGATATTCTATGCGTTTTCCTCCTATTTTTTATCGTTTTTAATCGTTTTTTTACTACTTTTTGCATGACTTATGTTTCTACGAAAATAAACATTACATTACATCACATTACGATATATGCATTGATCAGAACGACCGGACGAAAGATTGTGCGATTCGAGCATTCGTGAAGAGTGGAAAATTTGTATTAGAAACTCCAACTTTACACCGTTCGATTTTTCGATGACCACGGACGTGAGCAGCTTAGCTGCAAGAAAAGAGGCCAAAAATCCATTCATTCTCAACCAAACTTGCATTTCCTACTTCGAATACGCTTCATGCCTGGACAAAATTAGCAAAAAGCAATCAATTCAACAGATCGACCAATGCATGAGAGTCTACCATCAAGCAGAAATGTCAACAACGTTCGGTTTCGCGTGCCAGCCGCGAGTTTTGGGCATCATAGAACGAAATTTTGACTGCATGGCAGAAATAGCGACAGAGATTCGAGAGGGCAAGCTCTGCCGGGGAATTTTCAGCAATTTGTCGACGACTGCTACACGTTTGGAAAATTTCCAAGAATTGTGCGACGATTTGAACGACGGACTGCGTTGCTTGGCACCGACCATGAACCGCAAATGCGGTGCCGAAATTCACGATTTGATGTGGTATAAAAGGCACATAGGACTTCTGGATTCTATATGGATCAAAACATTTTACCGACGAAAGAAAGTTGAAAAATTTATTTTATAGATACAAAAGCTATTTCGACGTTTATCGTTTTAAATTTAATCTATTCGCACAAAAAATTTAGCAAAATTGAAAGCAATCAAAACTGTGTTCCGGAAAGTGAAACTGTTGTGGCTCGGTAGCACACATTTTCCATAGGGGGTCAGGGGTATAACCCCCCTCAGGGTCCAAGACTCAAGCCACTGTCAGACGATTATTGGTGAATACCTTTTGAATTTTTCAGCCCAATTTTTACTGAGGTAAAAAGGCACTTAGCGGATAGAATTTCGTGAAATGATCCTGTATTTTTGAATGTAAGCAAGAGTGAATGGACAAACTATCACTATAAAACATGCATGTAACAGCTCAACATTTTGTGAGAAAAGTCCTCGGCATACATGTAACGGCTTGGAAGTTTCGGGTACGGGGTCCCCGGCCATTCTTAGAAGGAGGGAGAGGGGTAAGCGACTCTAATTTTCAAGCCAAAATGGCAAAAACTCCTGAAAATAGTAAAAAGGCTTAAGTTTTCGCTGAAAATGGATGGGAAGGTGGTCAAAAATTTGACCTTGGAGGGATAGAGGACGTTCAAGCGTGGGTAGGGGATCGCCCAAACCCCTGCTACATGTATGTTTCTCGGTCGTTTTCTAGCTTAGGGGGTAGGTGGCTCCGATTTTTGGCCAAAAGTGGCAAAAAACATAAAAATAGCCAAAAAGTACAAGTTTTCGCCAAAAAAGGGAGGTGGGTCAAAATTTTTCAACTTTGTGGGGAGGGTGTGGGGAGGACGTCTATACCTTTGGTGGGAAATTCCTCAAAGCCTATTGCTACACGCATGGTTTTTGGCCATTTTAAGCAGGGGGGGAGTAAATGACCACCAATTTTTGGCCGAAAATCGCAAAAAAGGTACCTAAAAATGGCAAAAAACGCACGTTTTTGCTAAAAATCGATTTTAGCATGTGCTTTCATTTTCAGTTGCCATCTTTGTACAATGTTAAAATACTTTATGGGACAGAGTGATAGTAATTTTGACGATTTTTTTAAGTTTTTTTCAGAAAAATTTACAAAAAATTCTCGGCGCTTAGCGCCGAATATCGCTGTTATACTGTATTTAGCTTTCAAGAATGGCATTAAACACTCCAAAATCAATCTTTCTGTAATCTGGGCGTCCTTTGTTTTTAAAGATTTGTTTTAAAGATTTCATGCAAAAATGAGTACTATTTAATACCTTCGCACTTTTCTGCCGTTCAAAGATAAAATTGACTAATATGTCCTGATGTTGCATTGAATTTTTAGGCGCAGTGGTGCTTATTACAAGATCTAATCGGCATATTCCAATTTATGTAATATTTCTGATTTTGTCGTACAAGTTATTTTAGCTTTATCAGTCGAGTTTTATGTGTAAATTCCATCAAAAGCTAATAAGAACTTTCGGTGCTTCGCGCCAAACTAATATTATCAACTAATTTAGACCGAAATATCACATTTAGGACTGCATGCGGGTCGCCGCAGGTCACACACAGATAGTATGTAAAGATGTGTATATTTGATCATGTATCCAAATATTATATCTACAAAAATTTGTTCACTAATAATACAATGACTTTTCCGGAAATCTTCGTACATGCACAAAGAAGCTCGTACGAAAAAATGTCGGCTAATAATAATACACCATTTAATTTAGTGGTCTCCCATGTTGGGATTTCACGCACACCTGGGCGTGGGGGTTTGGGGGTATGCGTTCCCCTGAGAAACCAAAATAACCCCAGGAATTCAATTTTTGAATTTTTTTTTGTTTTTTCGCAATTTTTTGATGCCAATGGATAGTGATCAATGAGAAAGGTGGAAAAATTGTGTTTTTTCGCCATACCACCAATTTTAAGGCTATTTTTTACCTTTGAAAATATTGCATCCCCCAGAATTTTGGTTTTAACCCTCCCTCAATTCTGGACCTTATGAGACTATGCTCGGTAGATTAGGAAATATGGAACGGACGCACAAGAGAAAACGGATCTCGGAGGTCTAGACCCCAAAAAGACATCTGATGAAAATAAGACAAAACTAAAGTCAAAAACTGACAAAAATCAAACATTTTGGCTAAAAGTGTTCGAAACTGATGAGAAATTGTTAATTAACACGATTTTACGCTGTTGATGACATTTATACCAGGTTTTAGAAAGCTGTTTAGCTCCAAAGACATCTCTAGATTATTCTGAGACCGACTGACCACACCTAGTCGGCAATGCTCTTCATCTATTGTCTGATACCTTGACCCAGCACTTTACCTCCGCATCATGGTGTAGTTCTGGGTAGCGTATTGCATTTGACATTCGAAATGTTTAATGCAGAAGAAATTGTGCTAATTTGTTTAGAAACTTCTCATAAACGCACTTAATGGCAATTTAACAAGTCTGAAGCAATTCAGTATGCTTATTTTAAGTGATATTTTTAAGCTAAGTTATTTTTACCATTTGACTCGAGTTTATTAGTTCCACTGACGTTTAACGTTTTCTACGGTATGTACAGCATTATCTTATCGGCCGAAAATCAAACACGGCATTGAGTCTTATTGATTTTGCGAGTAATTGAATTAGTAATAATTTGAAAATCAATAATAATATTAGTAATAATAATAATAATAATAATAATAATAATAATAATAATAATAATATTAATAATAACAATAATAGTAATAACAATAATGATGATGATGATAATAATAATAAAAATAATAATAATAAAAATAATATTAATAATAGTAATATTAATAATAATAATAATAATAGTAATAACAATAATGATGATGATAATAATAATAATTATAATAATAATAATAATAATATTAATAATGATAATAATAATAATAATAATAGTAATAATAATAATATTAATAATAATAATAATATTAATACTAATATAATAATAATAATAATAATAATAATAATAATAATAATAATAATAACAATAATAATAAATGATAATAATAATAATGATGATGATGATAATAATGATAATAATAATAATAATAAATATATTCATAATAATAATATTAATAATAATAATATTAATAATAATAATAATAATAATAATAATAATAATAATAATAATAATAATAATAATAATAATAATAATAATAATAATAATAATAATAATAATAATAATAATAATAACAATAACAATAACAACAACAACAACAATTATAAAAATAATTTTAATAATAATAATGATAATAATATTAATAATAATAATAATAATAATAATAATAATAATAATAATCATAATAATAATAATAATAATAATAATAATAATAATAATAATAATCATAATCAGAATAACGATAATAATAATAATAATAATAATAATAATAATAATAATAATAATAATAATAACAATAATAATAATAATAATAATAATAATAATAATAATAATAATAATAATAATTATAATAATAATAATTATTATAATAATAATTACATTAATGATAATAATATCAAGAATTGTAGTACCATTTTAATCGTCCAGGGAATTTACTGATTTGATTACGCAAGCTTTGTACGGAAAACCATGCCTGAACTTGACGACGACGCAAGATAGGTTAGCCTCTAATTATCCGATCCAATCTCAGCCTGAAGTAAACAGTGTTATCGAAGAATTAGGGGTCCAATGTTCCGACGAGCAACAAATAGCCATTTATAAATGTATGATAGACTTTACGAAGAGTCCCGGTGCAACGGTCGTTTTTGGCGGTTTTGACGCCTCTGTTAGATTGGTTTTGACGGAAGATGATGTGCAATATTTCAAGAAAATGTGCGACGAATATGAGGTAAGATCGTCAAACAGTACACTTCTAACAACTTTTTCGAATATCGATGATACTGGTGGTCACTACCATGTATGCATGTGCGGAATTCAGGGTCTCTTTAACGCCCATAACGAAAAAATGGTTGATTTTGTGGGAAAATGAAACAAATATAAACGCCGATAATTGAATATGGAAAATTATCCTTTAAAATTGCATGAAATTGACGAGAAAGTGTGAAATTTACTATTTCAACATTTAGTTTTAAGTTCACCTGATCCAAAAATGCAAGCTAATACTCTCTGAATCGCCTGATCCTCAGATTGGCCATGCTGTGCAGTGTGCATCTTTGTCGCTGCTAATTTTCGAGGGTTAGGTCTATAGCAGACATGCACAGCATAGGAGTTCTGGGGAGATAACATTTTAAAGCGCCTTTTTGGGTTTAAAAATGGTAGGAACGCGTCAAAAACATCGTGTTCGGCGTCTCTGACAATGCTCTATCTTATGAGCAAATAGACATGCAAAAAACGATCAAAAAAGCATCTTTTGCACTATTTTTCGGGACGTTTTTAAAAAGTTTAGAAAAATGTGAATTCTGGGCGCAAAAGGGTTGAAACAATTCCTAGGTGTAGTGGAAATGTTTCTGGAGGGGTTGGAGGGGGGTTAAAACCATGCGTGGGCATCACCAAAATTTTAAGGGGATGCAAGCCTTTTCAAAGGTCTAATAAGTGGCCTTAATAATAGTGGTATGGCAAAAAAAGCACCATTTTTTAAGTTTCTCATCGAGCACTATTTATTGGCATCAAAAAAATTGCGAAAAAAACAAAAAAATTTAAAAATTAAATTCTGGGGGTATTTTGGTTTCCATGTGGGGGCAGGGGGTTGTTTTGGGTATCGGGGAAGGAGGTGGGTACCCCCCGAACCCCCCACGCCCAGGTGTGGTTAAAACCCCCAGCCAATATCCTCCGAGATGATGTTATTTCTATAGACAGTCTCACGGGCCTTAAACCCCCATCAGTGATGTTTTGGTCATGAGCCGTCAAAATTTGCCGGCGAAAGTGGTCAGTTCTGTTTCGAAAAAATTTTTAGAGAACGTTTTCGGCTTAAAACGATACCTAAGCGTCAAAAGCACCATTTTTCTAAATTTTCCTGTTTTTCTGACAATTTTTTAGAAAAAAAGATAAATAATTTCAACAAAATTTTATAGAAAATCAACAAAAGGTTGTCGAAAATGGCGACTTGCGGTAAAGCGCCAAACTGTTTGGCAGTTTTGTGTCAAAACTTGCACCATATGCTAAATACGGCATTTTTTTGTAGATTTCTAAAAGTTAGAATTGCTCGCTTGATCAGCAGCTACCTGGCGGGAATAAAATTGTAGGTAAATTCCCATCCGGGCAATGCGAGAAGGGGGGGGTAAAAAATTGAGCTTTTTCGGGCCAAAATGACCTTAAAAACTAGTATAAGCGTAAAAGTAACGATAAAACTACGAAAATATTCATTTTTCATCCGTTTTAGCCTTCATTTTGCCTCATGTTTTCCACAGATTTTTTCATTTTTCTATTATAGGAGGATGGGGTGGTCAGCACACCTGGGCGTGAGGGGGGGGGGGTGGTTTTGGGGGTATGCAGCCCCCAGAAACCAAAATACTCCCCAGAAATCGAAATACCCCCCCCCAGAATTCGATTTTTGAAAAAGTTTTTCGTTTTTTTCGCAATTTTTTGATGCCAATCGATAGTGCTTGATGAGAAACGTCGAAAAATGGTGTTTTTATCGCCATAACACCATTTTTAAGACCATTTTTTGACTTTCAAAAAAGTCTTGCACACCCCTCCCAGAATTTTCTTGCTGCCCACGTATGGTGGTCAGGCTTAATTCCCTAACCACCTGTGCATGTCTGGTTTTGACAAGCCCTCAATATTGCCAAATAAGTATGGTAAGAACGGACTACAGCATTAAGCTAAGGATGTCCCTTTATTAAATACGAATGAAGCTTTAAAATTAATTATTTTGCAAACAAACGAATTTTAGCTAAATGGAAATAGCGAATAAATCAGTTTTTCCATGTTTTTAATTTTTTAAACGTGGCTTTCTATTGTGAGCAGTGTTTTTTTATTTCTGACGAACTCGCAAAATTGAAGCTATCTTAAGTTACTAGCAAAAAAGTTTGGTACGTTTTCAAAGACCGTATTCAATAGAAAATTACTTACGTAAAAAGTTGCTGATACAAACAAGAAAAACTTCTTGATTTATTCCCGAGCAGCAAATTTTTGCCTGGGCTTTTCCCAGTCCATACACTCGCATGTACTTTTTGGACTTCCTCGCACCACTCCATTTATAATCCAGTTGCGTTACACATATGAATGTATCATACATGTATTGACTCGTTATTTTAGGAGGGGTTACCTCCCTGACTATTTATCAAAGGGGCGAGGGTAAATGACCAATATTTTTTGGCCAGAAATAGCAAAAAGCACCGAAAAATATCTAGAAAAAGTGAGTTGTCGCAAAAATCGGGAGAGGTTCAAAAATTTCCTGACTTCGACGTATCGGGGCGAGAAATTAGAGGCTGGGATCCCCTTTATTCCCTGCTACATGTAAGAATGTAACCCTAATTTCTGCACTTCCTGGTTTTACAGGAGTACAACGTCTGCGTAACTAGGTGCATACAGGGCAGATGCAATCACCTCCCTTACTCTTCAGTACCGAAACTCGCCGATCCCCTGTGCGAATGGGTAAATACGCCGAATTGGGAAAAGGATAGTATTTGTCTGGCCAATGCTCATAAGCAAAAGGAGGTGGTTGAATGCGCCAAATTAACAAAACAAGGCGGCCCATTTAGTATGACTGAAGTGAAGGAATTGAATTGCGTCCAGTATCGGAGGGCTTTCTTCGCCTGCGGCTATTCTAAGCTGGCCAGCTTTTGTAACGCTAGCGCCGTAGAAACGTACATGATCGCGTATAATAACGCCGGTGCTTGTTAAACAAACTGTACACGAGTATGGAGAAGCGATGTTTGGCTTAAATATGGCGTGGGAATTTAGACCCGGAAATCTGGAGGAGACCCTCAGAGAACGATGGACCCCTGAATTAAATTAGTGGTGCTATTTTTGGCGATTAGGCCTCATCGGACTCTCCAGAATTTAGTTACTGGTTCGGACCCCGACATTTAAAAGGTACTATGATTCAAAATTCGCCTGATAACAGAATACTCGATATTTTTAGTTTCTCCTCGATTTTTGGTGACAATTGAGCCAAACCAGAAGAAGTCGAAACTTGGTCCTATCTGTTACTTATTTGGCAATTTAAACATCAAAATCTGTTGGACTCGTCAGCCCTCCCCCCAGAATTTTTAACCTATCCGTTTACGCATTCAATTATTTACTCGTGTTCTCTGATGTTAGTTTACCTTAAATTACATACGTGATTATAGAGGATCAATCAATCTCAAATATTTAATATAAATATGAGGCTCTTAAGGTCGGAAATCGCATCGTTTCAATTCAGTTTTTGAAAAAAATAAAGAAATTAGCGATTAATTAAAAATTACCAACGACTTTAGCGTCAGAAAATCTTAAATATCCCTTGTGTACGACAAATTACCATAGTCATGCGTGCTTTTATATGTGAACAATGTGCCCGTAGCATGAGAGAGAAATAGAATTTTAATGGGAATGCTAGAAAATGGTGTTTTCAATAAATGCCAATCTTTTTAGGAACCTAAAAAGCACTTAAGAAAAACTTAAATGCTATAATTACAGATTTGTTGTTTTCGTTTTTTTGCAATAATCAGTTCGTTTTTCATAGCCCGGTCGATTGAACGGTGAAGTAATCTTTAACCTTGATTTAAAAATTGAATTCAATTAGACGAAGAAAATTTAATCTTAAATAAAATTTAGTTCGGCCATTTTATTATTAAAGTTTCGCAAAATGGTAATAACGTATTAAAACATGTTAAAACATGCAATTTTTCGTTAAAATCTTGAACACCTCTTTGAATTACTAAATACATCGCATAAATACTTTCCGGAAGGTTTTTTGACGTGTAAAGAGAAATATTCTTCCAAACGCTGTTTGGGAAAAGGTTGATGTGAGCAGATTGAAAGTGTCAATCATTTTAACTTTTACTATGTCTTTCCTGTAATATATACATATATTTTATTCGACAAACTCCCACTCAACTTTTTATTATTTTGTTATATCTTAAATCGTATGAAAATTATATTACATCTTATATAAGTGGATGATGTACCTACTCTAAATTTGCTCATGACAAGAAAGGCTTAAACATCTTGCTCGGATATGTAACTGTGTCCGTGCCCTTTTGGGTACTGCTGCTAATGTTTTGGTATAACAAGAATTAAACGAGATTTTGTGCTTTATTTTGTTTGTTGGCTAGCTTTTGATCTTTATAAAGCTAATGTTCATTTTTGGCTCTTTCATTCCAATCAAGATAAAATTAGAAAAAGAGCAACCATTCGATTTTGATTTTTTGATGCTGTTCAAGAAAATTAAATAACAAATCGATAGCTCGATTTTCGATTTTCGTTTTTACGCTCAGTGCTAACCAAAACAAATGAAATACTCGTTTTTCTATACTCAATTTTCACTCAATCTGCCGGGCATATCGATCAAGCGCTTGTTTTTGAATTCCATTTTTCTCCTGCTTAAGGGAAGTGAATTAGATGTTTATTCTTTGTTTTTCAATCCCAGATCACTACAAAATGAAAGGAAATCGAATACTCTTTTTCTCCATTGCTTTCTACTCTGTACTTACGAAATCAATTCAAATGCCCATTTTTCTATCATGTTTGCAATGAATATGGTTCGGCGCCTAATGAATCAAGATCCCTGTGGATAAGCATAAGAGGCGGGCTGGCCATTCCCCATATAAGTACCCCATCCCTATGCTGTACGTTGGCTGCTTCTGGACTTTTTCGGCCGGCTGGATCAATGTGGAAATTGTAGTGGCAGGAATAGGTAGCAGGGGCACCTTAAGCTCAGATATTTATTACCTAGTGGTCTAAGCTTAAGCCCCTTGCCTGTGACACTGCAACGCTATAGTTTAGTAGAGTTCTAGAAGGAGTGGCTTGGCCACTGGTCAGCCCAGTCCGACTCCTACGTTTAGGCATATATATAGCGGTGACTACACATTGGCGTTGGGGGTTGGGGAATTTCTACCCCTCAGAAGTTAAACCCCCCCAGATTACTGTAGACCCCAGAATTCTATTTTAAGTTACAGTTTTGACAATTTTAAACATCCTATTCCCCTCCCCCATAGAATTTACTTGCTGCCCACGTATGGTGATAGCTTATTGGGCGCGAAAATATTATTTGCGACAGATTAGTTCTTCATAATATATAAGCGAGTATTCGAATCGCTTTTGCAGTAATTGAGATCAAAGCAGTAAACAAAAACTGACTATTTGTTCCATTTTCAATATTAATCTTAAATTGAGAAGCAAAAAAACATAGGTTTGATTCACTCCCTTACGCACAAAAAAAGGCGAAATTCAAAAATCGAACGCTTGGCTGGTATATCGGGCACACTAAATTAAAATCGAAGTCGAAAAAAAACGAGTATTTGATTTGCTTCGGTTAGCACTGAGTAAAAAGCGAAAAACGAAACACGAGCTTTCGATTTGTTATTGCATTTCACTGAACAAAGTCGAAAGTGAAAATCGAATGTTGTTTTTTTCTAATTTTATCCTGATCGAAATTAAAGAACAAAAAGCGTATATTGGTTTTAAAAAAGCAAAAGTTAAGTGAGAAACAAAACAAATCGCGAATCCTCTTTTGGTTCTCGTTACACCAAGAAATCAGCAGCCATACCTAAAAGGGCGCGGACATAACTGCTTTACCAGTTTTTATTTCTGCCTACAATGTGCGACCTATAGATTACCTATAATTTTCTTTAAAAATAGCTTTTTTGACTCTAAAGACGCTACAAGCACGCCTAAAATAGCATGTTTAGATTTTACTCCTTTGTTCACAGCATACAAAAGTAAAAATTAAAAAACGGATCAAACAGTGTGGTCTAGCAAAAAAACAAAGGAGGGCGTCAAAAACGGCAAGCATCAAATTATTCGGTTTTAAATATTTTTTTAAACGGTTAATAAATAGCTAATTATGATTGCTAATTTTACAAGTGTCATCCACTTATTTATTACAATAGGGAGAATATCGCTAAAATTTCGGTTTTGGTCTCAAATTAGTCGACATTGTTTTTACCTAGCAAAGAAGAACGTCCTAATATTATGCAACAACTTTGGTTTGCCATTACTGGAAAAAAGGTTCAGGACTAAGAATAATACAAAACGAAGAAAAAGCTAAAAGGTCACGAGAAAAAACGGATAATATAGGATAATACGGTACACAGCTTGCGAAATTATCAACATTCGGGGAATTAATCAAGTGTTTATCACTCTTTTATTCAAAAAATGTTTTCTTGACCAACTCCGTTGAGCAGTGCGCAATTGCAGCCATGTTCAAGAGTTTTAGATGCCCGGGAGATGATTTTTCCGGTTGAATTTAGGTAATTCAAAATATTTCATGCTTTTGTCGCTTATCCAATCAGACTAAATTTTTAGCCGATTGATCTTGCGTTTCATCCGAAACTTATATATTCGTGGATAAATATTTACACGCTTACATTCAAATATAGATTATTCCAATTGGATTTTCTTTATAAGTCTGAGAACTAAAAAACTTTGCATTAGAAAATAGCAAATAAGTAAATTGCTTGCAATTTGGAAAAAGCGACAAATTACGAATAGAAACCAAGTTAGGACTTTATTTTGTCAAAAAATTGCGTGCAGGAAACTGCGTTAACTCCTAAAATAGAAACGGCTAGCACAGAATTGAGCGTGTTTGAGTTGAGCCAGGAATGGTACCGTTGCACCCAAAATGCCTAATTTGCCGATTTGGCGTCAAAAATTTAAAAAAATGCCCTTGTTCAGCTAAAAAGGATGGGTACCGTCCAAAACACTTTTTTTCGACGTCTAAGACAATGCACGCTCTTTCTAGAGCATAAAAATGAAAAATAAATTTGCAAAATTGAGTAAATTGAACAACTTATAGTCAAAAATGTGCATATGGTGCCAGGCACCGATAATTTGAGATTCGTGAGCCAAAAATGAGCTAAAAACGCCTTAAAAGGCGAACTTTTTACAACGTTTACCAATTTTTACAAAAAATCGACAATTCTGGGGGAAGGGGAGGGGTCGCAGCCATTTAGCGTAAAGTCAGTTGCCATTCTTGGGATTTAAGGCCGCCCCCTTTCCTCCTAAACCCCCACCATCCCCAAGAACACGTATAAACGCGATCCGCGAAGGCGAACGGGAGCAGCCTTTTGACATCGACCGGTCATGCACATCGTATTCTGATTATGCGGCGTGTGTAGACGAAATTCGCGAGAAGCGTTCCAGAAATCAATTGGAACCGTGCCACGAATGTACTATCATACGGAACTAAAAGTTTTGTTAGGTTTCTCGTGTCAACAACGTGTCAAGAGAACGCTTTTCGTCGAAATATGGAGTGCCTGAAAAATATTAATGCTCAATTGAAAAGAAAAGCTCTGTGTGAGCATACCTGAGCGTGAGGGGTTTGGGGGGTATGCACCCTCAGACACCAAAATACCCCCTCCACCTAGAAAGCAAAATGTGCACCCAGAATTCATTTTTGAAAATTTTTGTTGTTTTTTTCGCAATTTTCTGATGCCAATGGATAGTGCTCGATGAGAAACGTTAAAAATGGTGTTTTTCGCCTTACCACCGTTTTTAAGGCCATTTTTTGACATTTGAACGAATTTTGCACCCCCCCAGAACTTTGGTGCAGCCCACCTACGTGTGTGAGGGACTGTTTAATAAATCCTGATTAACTAAGCCGGATTTCGGAGCCACGTGATGATATGTGCGATACGAATTTGGCTACCTAGTGCCGGCCGTTTATAAAACGCACGCTGTAAGGTACGACATCTTTCCACTGAGTAACGTGTGTGATCTGCTCGGCTGATGTGTAGGTATGTTTGGGCGGAGTTGAAATTATTGAGCTCTGGGTGGGGTCAAAAAGTTATCAATTAATGTTAGATAAAAGGCCGAAAAAATTTTAGTATGAATTGCCGGTCATGGGGCCAAAAATTTTTTTCATCCCCGTGTCAGACGTCCATCATATAAATGGACGAAGACATGAGACGCCTCTTTTCCGTACATTTCGATGTGTAGGTATATGTCATTAATGAATAATCAGCCTTTACTCTTCAATAATCAGATTATACAATAGCTGTTAAGAATAACATAAGGAAAATATATATTTCATTACTAATCCGTGTCACGAATGTAAAACATGAAAAACAACGAGATTCTTTGGGCGGGTTCCTGGATTTGTTCGGAAAACTTTTGTAATGGTGCTTTTTTGGGCTTGAAAGTGATAGCTTCAACATTTTTTAATCTTGAAGAATGATCTTTCTTCCTAGAGTCTTCCTAACCATTTGCTATGTTGATCATAATAGCGGCTCCTCTTCCTAGGACTACGGGAACAGAAGCAATTCTTGAAAAATTTCAATAAATTGGGCAAAATATGGTGCAAAAACACTTTTTGCGAGACACCGATTGAATTCGCGTTTTTAAGTTAAAACATTCCTTGAGATGCCTAAAACTGCACAGTTTCTAAATTATTATTAAAAAAATTGAAATTCTGGAGGACAAAAAGTACTTTCAGGGCTTGACAGTATTTCTAAGGGTATAATCAAGAACGTACCTAAACGTGAGATACACTGTTTTCATGTATTACCAATGCACATATAGACGTTGCGCGTAATTAAACCACTAGTGTTAAGTAGGCACTTAAAATCTAAGCTATCTAGATTTAATGAAAGTCTTTGTTTGCTTCAAATTGAATGCGATAGAACGAAAAGGGTGAATATATTTGGAACTATGCATCATTAAGGGCATAAAAAGAGAAGACTAGGGAAAAGTCACCTACGCCTGTGAAAGTTGAAAAGAATCTACAAAATATTAGGATTTTTAAAGAACGCAAACAAATCGTAGTATATTCTGCGGCCTGCTGAAGGAGTCATTTGTAGTAAAAATATAAATGAATAGCTTAATCCTTGAATTGAAGCGATAGTAAATTAAAAAACTATATGTTGTACATTGTAACCATATATGTGCAGCACTAAAGTTTTGAAAGGGGGAGGTCAGGTAGGGGTAAATCACCAAAAATGTTACCAAAAATAGAAATCTGGGAAGGGCGGTCTAGATAAATCTGCAGGGGGTATTTCAACTTCTGGCGGGAAAGGTGATACAACCCCTACCCCCCAACGCTCACGTGTGATCGTCACGCTATGGTACTTATTTAAACAGGCTTGCTGTTAATAACATGATGTGCTTGTAAAAATTCATTCACCGAGCCTTTGATGGTTAGCTAAGTAGTGGTTATATATTGAAAGTGAAATTTGATATGAATAAGATCCTACTCAGGTTATTAGCTTAAAAAGCTTGCCCAATTTCCTCATTTTCCGTGTTAGTGATCAATGCATTAAGATCGCTCCTTTTTTAGAGGCCGGAGAATATGTTTCGATTCCTTACATTTTTAGCGTAAGTCTAATTTTTATCAGATTCTTATAACTTTTACAAGCATAAATGACTTTCCCTTCTTTCCTTCTTTTATGTCTTTAATGTGTAATGTAAGTACCTACATTTGTACATTCTGTTCCATCTGAGCATTGTTCTTTACAATTGCTGTTTTTGTTTTCCGAGATTAAAGGAAATCGGTCAGTAAACACATTACGGTAAGATGTCAAAATAATGAAAGCAGTCCAAGACATAAAGGACAAGATTGTCTTTGAAAATCGGCATCATCTTTTTTGACACAGTTGTGACTTTACACCTTCAAAACCAACTCAGTTCTGGGTATAAAAAAATGCAGCCAAGTAAGGTGAAACAAGATGGCAGATGAAAAACGAAAAAACATGTTTTTCAGACTTTAAACTTTACATCTCAAGATCCAATTCTGTATTGAGTTTAAAGAAACGCGCCTAAGTGCGGTGTGTAACTCTTGAGGCATACTTACTTTTTCAGAATACGTTGCACTTACTGATTTATAACTAGAGAAATTGGTAAGGATTAATAGCCGGAGCTGGTAAGCAAAAATCTGGTGGAAATGTGTTTTTTTCTTCCGACACCAAATGTATACTTTAAAGCGATAGAACAATAGGTGGGCGGCACTAAAGTTCTGAGGGAATGCAATATTTTTTCAAATGTCAACAAATGGCCTTAGAAATGGTAGTATGACGAAAAAACACCATTTTTCAAAGTTTCTCATCGAGCACTATCCATTGGTATCAAAAAATTGCGAAAACAAAAAATTTCAAAAATTGAATTCTGGGTGCGATGCTGGCAAATCGCGACCAAAATGTGTTTTTTTTGTTTCAACTTAAAATATTTGCACTTTGGAACTCGAGAATTTTTAATATTTATAATTTGCACGGTGTTGTCTATCAAGAGGCTATAAAATCATCAAAAATCGTCTTATCTTATAACTTTGCTCTAAAGACTTTCACGCTCATTACAAGCTTGGCACTGCGTTTAAAGACTAATAAAACGACGGTTTTCAATAGTGATACGAATGTCTAATTTACTTGGAAAATTTTTGCTTCTTGACTCCGGGGCATACTTAATTCTCTGTTTTGTAATCGTGTCCAGCATTTGTTTTGTTAGAAAATCTTAATCCCTTGAGCTTCATCTTTATCACTGTGAATGATTTGGATCAACTGAACTTTAAATGTTGGCAAAATAATTCGATTAAGAATTTATTTGCAGGGAATATGGATGTACTATTTTTAAACCTATTTTTTCGAAGACAGTATCAATTCATGAAAACAAATACTTGCCAGTAATGTATCCAACCGATTAAAATTAAAATTGAACAATTAAATCCGCTTAAAAGTGAAGCAGGTGACCAGCGCTCCGACGACTGACGATTAGCCATATTCAAATCTATGTTAGATTTCACATAGAGCCCAGGAGCCTTGAGTATTTTTAGGGATGCAACGGTTCGGTGAAATTGCTAGTGACCAAAGACAAAGTGGGGCATTTGAGGCAGATGTGCACTGAATACGAGGTATGACTCTACATGCACAGCATGACCAGACACGCGAAGCTTGGAAATTTTGGGTGAGGTGAAATTGTATAGTGCCTTTATTGGGCCGAAAATGATGGGTGCGCGTCAAAAACATCAAATTTCATCGTTTTTTTGACGATTTTCCATCTTTCTAGAGCATAAAAACATAAAAAATTTCAGTAAAAAAATTTCAATAAGTCAAATAAATTTTATCAAAATATATAGTCAAAACATGAGTATATGGCGCGAAGTGCCGAAAATTTGACATATTTCAACAAATAGATAGCAAAAACGCGTAAAAAATCACCTTTTCTACGAATTTTAAGCAAATTTCTTGGAAACTGTCGAATAATTGCGAATGATAGTAGAAAATTTTCTAGCAGGTATAAGTTTTTCTAAGAAGGAAGAGGAAGAGGTTAAAACCCCCGAACCCTCATCCCCAAGATCAAATGCGAGCATGACCATGTTCCGCGAATATTTTCACAATGCTTTTCTCACCACACTTTTACTTGTTCAAAATTTAAATTAGGTCACAGTCTTAACACGCGAGTAATGAACTAATTTGTGCTTGTATGACCAGTTTGAGGGTCATAATACAATATTTATGTTTTCTCCATTTTACGTATTTTTTTACTGGATTTTATTTACAGCTTACGATTTAGATTCAAATGTTACGAAAATAGAATTTTTGTACACATTCTCTCACACGTTTTTTTCCATTTATGTCAAAAATTCTCCTCAAGTGAAGCGATATCATTTTTTAGAACAGCCGTTTTCACTTTTTTTGCCAAAATCACGAATGCATCGCGTTTATTATTATCACTCTGCTGATCTTTAAACTATTTACTCAGTATTCCCAGAAAGACATGCCTATGCTTTTAACATTTCTGACCCTCAAGTAGCGACGACCAGCCTTTTCAACAAGCTTTCTAAATAAACAATGAAATATTCTAAGCATCTAAGCTCTTATTTACAGACTTTAGTAACCTTCAAAAACTCTTTGCTGCTTCTTGCATAAATCTATTAAATTTACTGCATCTCGGAGTATAGTATGCTGAATTTGTTCCAGAAACATAGCTGATAAAACTTTTTTTCATAGTATTCACATAATTGAATCACTAGCGTGTCTTCA
>JAVLUZ010000096.1:0-20000 GCA_036768485.1 Mermis nigrescens
CAGAAAATTTTTTTTGCTTTTGTAGCAATTTTTTGATGCCATTGGATAGTGCTTGATGAGAAACGTCGAAAAATTGTGTTTTTTTCGCCATACGACCACTTTTAAGACCATTTTTTGACCTTTGAAATTTTTTTCACCCCCTCAAGAAATTTTTTTCAGCCCCCCCCCCCAGAATTTTGGTGCTGCCCACCTATGGTAGCCGGGCTTCTTTGGGACACATCTCTTCCGGTGGCAAATTGAAGGCTTGGCGCAGCTCATGGCACCAAAAGTTGAAAAATTCTACATAGTAGGCTCTCCATGTTTGATTGTTGCACATACAAAAAAATTGACTTGAACTTGCCCGCCATTTCCGAAACGAGACAGCCAAAACGACCATTGATATTGAACATGTTTGGATTGACCAGTCGTGAAAACTGTGCAGGGCTAACCGGTGGATGTATGGCGACTGCTGGCAAAACTGGCAGTGGTAAACGTGGCTGTGGTTGAAGGGAATCAACTAATTCAAAAGCAGGTGGATTTACGGCAGGGTTAGGTACTAGTTCGATTGGCTCAGGGAATTTTAAATCAGCAGGTGGTAAGTCAGGGTTTGTGGCCTCTGATCAGTTGCTTTTTATCCAGATCATTAGCTCTAGCAAATCAAAAAGATGATGACCAATGGTCATGTTGCTCTAGCAAAAAAGCATACAGCTCATCAACGTTCTGCTCAATTGAAGCGTAAGCATCAAGTGCGAGAATGGCATGCGCTGCTGATGCGTTTTTTTGGGACAAGGGAATATCCATAGATACCAAAAAAAGTGCTTGGACCATGGATTCGAGGCTGTCAGACGTATTTTTAAAAACATGTGGTAATAAATTATGCATTTGAATATTTTTTGGCGATTTTTTTAAGTTTAAGATTAAGTTTCCAGCCCTCAAAATAAGGATCCGTATTGGAAAGGGCAGCCGTAGATGAAAATTCGACAAAAAATACTGATTCATTTGATGAAAGAGATTGAAGGTGGCGTGGAGAACCATTTAATTTTTTCACGTTAAAGACACAGGTAAACCCATCTGGGCATGCCAGGGTCAGTAGATTGCAAAAAGAGCGAGGCTTTGATACTTCAGAAGCACCAGGACTATTTTCTTGCTAATACCTGCATTATACTCACTAACATGCAGTGCAAGTAGGCCGCAAACATAAGTGTCGTGTAAAAGCAGGTGACAGGCTAAATTATTGGGTATGTCTTTTGGAACCCTGTGCCAATGGAATTTCCCAGGACCACGGAGGAATTCAAGGAACCAGTCCTCGATAAAAGCGCTATGAGCAGGTAGGGTCAATGAAACAGGGTTTTGCCCTTTCCAGTTCTCTGATGGTACTACAGTCAATACCACAAGTAACGTCACTCAAGCGCAGGCATGACAGGCAACAGGCAATTGTGACCTGCCTGTGAATCGGCCAAAACTATATATTGGTAAACACGCGCATTGAAAGAAAATTGCCTGTGCGATGCCTGTCACTTTGACTGCCAGGCGCCTGTAGGACATGCGCTTGAGTGGCGTTACTTGTGGTCTTGACTGTACATATTCTTCATGCTCATCACTCGTGGTTAATGGGGCAGGGGTTGTGCTAGCTGAGATCATTTCTTCACTTGGGACGCTGACATTCTACAGTCAAAAATTTTAGCACTTAGGTAAAGCATTAAAAACTTATGAATATTATTCAATGACGAGGGCGTAGATTGTAGCGTGAAGGTGCTGTTGGTTTTGGGAAAGGTTCCATGGATGGGTTTTCCATTTCAATATCGGAGCTTGAAACATCAACAATCACATTTTGAGTAATTTAAGTTAATTTTTTAACTTTTTTTAGTTGATTAATGTGAATAGTTTGAGATTTTTGCAAATTCTCAGATGATTTGATTAAGATATTCGGAAAATTAATTTGTATTACAGTATATGGACCTACCCATAAATAAGAAAACTTGGCCGTCTGCCCAGGCTGGATAGTTGGGGCGTGTTTATAGACCAGATCCCTGGGTTAAATATGCAAATTTTTAGCAGTCTTATCATATTGTTGTTTTTGGATATCTTGAGCATTTTAATGTTATTATAAGCTACAGCAATTACCAAACAAATTTTGAATTTTTTTGCAGCAATTCATAAAGTGGCTCAGCAATAATTGAGAAATTCTTTATAAAGCGTCTGTAATAACCAGCTAGGCCTAGAATACTTTTTATAGTATTGACCGAAGTTGGCATTGGAAATTTTTTTACAGTATCTACTTTAGCAGGGTCAGTGTTTTTTCCATTTTTAGAAATTACATAACTGAGATATAACGGTTTCGGGTTGTAAAAATTTACATTTTTTCGAACGCAATTTCAAACCAGCTGATTTGAGTTTCTGAATAACAGTTTTCAAGCCTTCTAGATGTTGATTAAAGGTTTTGCCAAAAATAAGAATGTCGTCTAAATAAACTAGGCATATGTTCCATTGAAGCCAAGAAAGAAGGAGATCTATCTGTCTGTTGGAAGGTGGCAGGGTATTACACAGACCAAAAGGAAGAACATTGAATTCAAAAATACTGTCATATGTGATAAAAGCAGTTTTTTCTTCATCCTTTTCAGCCGTAAGTATTTGCCAGTAACCCCAGGCTTGGTAAAGGGTTGTGAAAAATTAACATTCATTTAAAGTGTCCAAAATATCGTCAATTCTTAGTAAAGGGTAGGAGTCTTTTTTTGTAACAGAATTCAACGTTTCTATAATCAACGCAAAAACAGTACCCACCGGTTTTCTTTGGGACTAGGACGTTTGGGCTCGCCCATGGACTTTGAGACGGTCTTATAATATTTTTAGACAACATTTTATTAATTTCTTTGTCAACAATTGGTCGCTGTTTATAAGCTACTCTGTACGGAGGTTGCCTGATAGGTTGCGCTGTACCTACCACAATATTATGCTCAATCAGGGAAGTGTGGCCCAGATCATTTACATCCTGCAAAAAAAGATCAGAAAATCGATTTAAAAGAGAAAATAATTTATTTTTCTCTGCAGGATCAAGTTGAGGGTTTCCTGGTATTTCTTCTAAACTAGAAAAGCGTTTTGCGTTACAGTTTTGAGTTTCCTTATTTTTTAAATCTTGCTCAATTGAATAGGAATCTTCATAAAATCGAAGTTTTCCTAATTTAGCTCCCGCATACAGAGTTTTCGGGATATTGTGGGTATTGATAACGCCTATGATTATATTATTATCATCTGGTTGATTGATAGAGGCGCTGATGTGGATACAAAATTTTTCACTTTTCTGTCAAAAATGTTTCAAACAAAACTGTGCTCAATTTACAGTACGGTTCTGACAGTTTTAACCATAGGTGGGCAGCACCAAAATTCTGGGAGGTGAAAAAATTTTCAACGGTCAAAAAATGGTCTTAAATGTGGTTAGTACGCACACATGGGCGTGGGGCTTGTGGGGGTATGCACCCCCCCGACGATGAAATACCCCCCAGAAATCAAAATACCCCCCTAGAAAATTTTTTTGCTTTTTTAGCAATTTTTTGATGCCATTGGATAGAGCTTGATGAGAAACGTCGAAAAATGGTGTTTTTTCTCTATACCACCATTTTTAAGGCCATGTCTGACCTTTAAAAAATTTTTCAAATCCCCCCCAGAAATTTTTTCAGCCCCCCCCAGAATTTTGGTGCTGCCCACCTATGGTTGTATGGCAAAAACACCATTTTTCGACGTCTCTCATCGAGCACTATCCAATGGCATCAAAAAATTGCTAAAAAATCAAAAAAAAATTTTCTGGGGGTATTTTGATTTCTGAGGAGGGAGGGGGCTATTTCAACTTCTGGGGGTGCATACCCCCCACGCCCATGTGTGGTTTTAACTCGACCAGAGAAACGCTTCTTGGTGGAATAACAGCTGTTGAACAAATGACCACAGTACTAGATTGCTGATCTGTGAAAAATGACGTTTTAATTAAACTCGATTTATACAAACCAAATTGTACACAGCCTGAACGCCAACTAATCATAAGATTATTGAAACGAGTAAGAAAGTCAGTGCCAAACAAAAATTGAGCAGGACATTTGACAATTATGTGGGTGAGGACGCTCACAATCAAAATATGACCTTTATTGAAAATGTACAGTAACCCGAGTACAACCTAATATTTTTGATTTATGACCGGCTGCCTCAATTAGAGATTCAACTATGGGGGTAGTAAAATCAAACCTAATTTTTCTTGAAGATCTTTATGCATAAGAGAAAGTTCGGAACCGGTATCAATTAAATCATTTATCTCTAAATTATGCTGGTTCATCGGATTTGCTAGAATGACTGAAAGAAATGGGTGGCTACTTATTTCATCACTGTCCTCAATTTTGGTTAATGCACTAGAAACTTGATCATTTTTCTGATACTGAGAATAAAGTGGTTCCAAAGCCTGGGTTTAAAATTTAGAGAATGGGGTAGGTGAAAAATTTGTTTCAGATTTTTCATGTTTATTTTCTGTTAAAACAGGAAAAGTTACTTTGGTTTCAGGAGAATAGTGAACATCAGAAGCTGGAATAATTATCTCATTCAATTTAATTTCTGAATTTACACGATTTATTTTTATTGATGCTTTTTTACTATTTTGTCGCATTTTAGATTGTTTCTTTAGAAAGCGGCACAAACAAATTTTCCGGAATAGTTTGAGTTGGTAGCAATAAAACAATGAATAACCGAACTTGATAATTATAATAACATGAACAACAATATAGACTATAAGTTGGAGTGGACCGGTTAATAAATTATCAACAAAGCCACAAACAGAATGCGAGCTATTGAGGAAAACGTTATCAATAAATCCCATCATGGTTGAAGTTTCCTTCAATAATAAATCAGTCCTACGAAAAAATTCTGAGAGTATATTAGGACTGAGAGAAATTGATGCAGTATAATTTGTTAATCTTTAAATTTGCTTTTCAACATTTGACGTACAAAACATATAATTCTTTATTAATGATAATGAACAAAGTGATTCAGTTATGCAGACATCATAAAAAATTGGAGGTGAATCAAAGGTATAGCTGCTATGATTTGAATGCCACACAATTTCTAAAGGAACATAACTAACATGAGCAAGACCTAAACTAGAATACCATTGATTATTAATTTGATGGAAAACAATAAGACAATTCATACAATTTACAGTGGGGGAAACAGGTAATAAATCAGTTCCGCCTGATGGTGCAAACCAAAGTTTATTGTTATGCAAAATAGGCAGCAATTGATAGCAGGTATTATGTACGGTATAATTCCAAAAATAAAATCAAGTACAATTTTCGAACATTCCCAGATCATGAGAGCGTCCCCAGAAAATGTGGCATAAATATCATTCCTTTTAAGAGAGCTCGGGCGCCTAAAGTCGGATCAAGATGGAGTAGCTGCCATACTACCTGCAAATTTCTAGCTGCTGTTCTACATAATTCAGTCCATACATTTTTTAAATTAATTAATTCAAAGTCTCTGATTTTTTCGAACAAAAACTGCAGCTTGCCATTTATGGGATCAAACTTAGATGTGCTAATGTTAAAAGTTTGAGATGGTGACTGCAAAAGGTGTGGTTTAAGATTTGTAAAATTACCCCTTGAGCAGTTTCAAATGAATTTTTCAGACAACAGCAAGTTGAAATGTGCATTAGAGTAAAAGCATCTTGGATCTGTTCAACAGTTACAAAATTATCATTTAAATCAGCTTCGAGAATTCCAATATTTTCAAAGTGGCATTTATCCTTAAATTATTTTCCTTCCCAGATTAAAGTACTTAAGTGGTTAACGCAGTAGGATTTTTGAGGCTTACATCCTCCAGTGTCTCCCAAATCAGTAAAAATTGTTTTACCGTCATGTGAAGAAATGATTCCGGTCTCCATCATAAAATTAATTAACGAATTACATTGATTGGTGCAACACCATGTAAAATTAACAATTAAAGAAAAATTAGTGGACCAGATATTGCTCAAAATATTATATACAGGTTGAGAATTGTATTCTCTGTAGTTCCACGCAGTGTGACCATACGTGGGCAGCAAGAAAATTCTGGGGGTCCAAGATTTTTTGAAAGTCAAAAAATGGCCTTAAAAATGGTGATATGGCGATAAAAACACCATTTTTGGACGTTTCTCATCAAGCACTATCCATTGGCATCAAAAATTGCGAAAAAAACGAAAAAAATTTTAAAAAATTGATTTCTGGGGTGGTCTTTTGGTTTCTGGGGGGGGTCCAGACCCCCCAGACCCCCACGCCCATGTGTGAGTGTGACAAGCTGAAAGTGATGATGGTTTCTGGTTAGAAGTGTCAGAAACAATGCCTTTTGATCCAAAAAATCCGACATTTGTACAAATAATCCACTCTCTGAGATAACATTTTATGCCAGGAGTTTCAACAGGTTTTTCATTAGGGGTCCAGACAATAACCTTAACTTTTTGACTTTTGCTTTCTAAGGTCTCTGGCAGAGTACAATGCACTTCTTTTGGCACAGAAATGGGGTGACCAGGTTGACTTGTGCCACACAGATAATAAACATTTTCTCGACTATTTGACACAGTAGAAAGAAAGAAAGAAAGAAAGAAAGATTTATTCGGTCTACAAAATAACACGTACAAATTTAAAATATACGTACACATTACAATACAAATAATAAGGAAAAAGACAAATGTCATATAAATGCATAATTGAAATTCATGTACATATTGCAAACACACGTATTTAATTGTAAAAAAAAACAAATAAAGTGATTAAAGAAAGTAGTGTAATGTAAATGTAAGACACGCGGGTACGTTCAGGCAATGAATTATAACTGCGCTTAGATACGCCCCTTGAGAAAAATGGATAAATCAAATTGTTTCAATTTCATCGTAAAAATGTTCGAATTAGCTGAGCAGATGATATCATCAGGCAAATAATTCCAGACAGAAATCACACGATTGCAAAATTCAAATTTTCTAACATTTTTGTTTACACGGTTAATGTAAAGTTTGCAAGAATTTACAGCACGATTTGAGTTTACATTAAATGTGAAGAAGTCTTCAACAGGTAACAAATTATCCTTGATTATAGAGTGTGTCATTGATAAATCACTTTGCATTCTACGTAATTCGAGTCTCTCCAAGCCCAATTCCTTTAATCGGGCATCGTAGGAGATAGTTTTATCAGAAAAAATTCGTTTGGTAAATTTTCTTTGGACATTTTCAACATTATTTATGTCACATAACAGATAAGGATTCCAAACAGACGAACCATATTCCAAAATTGGTCGGACATAGGTTGTAAAGGCTTTTACTAACAAAGTTTTATCTCTTGAAACAAAACTCCGTAAAATCAAGTTTGCAATTCTCATGCCTTTTTTTACAATGTTTGTACAATGAGTTCTAGAAGATAAATCTTTACTTATTAAGACACCAAGATCCTTCACCTCCAATATATCATGTGGGATTTCAAAATTATCTATACCATAAGAGTGCTTGGATTAGATTTTCCTAAATGCAAAACAAAACATTTGCTGAGTGAGATCTTAAGCTGCCAGATATCAGCCCACCTCTTAATATGCATTAGATCATTTTGCAAGTCCAAAAAATTGGAAGCTGAATTAGATATTTTAACATCATCAGCAAATAGCGAAATTGAGCTGGTACTTTGAAAATCACATAAATCATTTATGAATAATAAAAAAGGGTAGGGCCTAAAACGCTACCCTGTGGCACCCCACTGGAAACAGGAGCGGAAGAGACAATGAATCTCCAACTTTAACCCTTTGGGATCTATTACTCAAAAAGCATTTTAACCAATTTAGGCAAAAACCACTTATGCCATAGGCAGCTAATTTTATAAGCAGTTTTTCATGCGAAACTGTATCAAAAGCTTTACAAAAATCGATATAAACAATATCGATTGGGCAATTTTCATCAAGATTTTTGGACCACTGATTTTTGCACTTTAAAAGTTGCAGTGTACAAGATTTATTTTTTCTAAATCCAAACTGATTTTCAGAAAGCAAATTATTTTCATTTAAATGGGTAGTTAGGCTAATATTAATTATCGATTCCATGACCTTACACAGAACACAACAAAGGGACATGGGCCGATAGTTTTCTATGGATGATAAGTCACCTTTCTTAGGTATAGGCACAACAATAGCTTCCTCCACAGGTCGGGGATGCACCTGTCCTGTAAGAAACTTCAAAAATTGACATCAAAGGTCTAACAAGGACTAATTTTAGCTTTTTCACAAAATATGCACACAGGCCATCAGGGCCAAGTGACAATGAAGGTTTTAGTCGATTTAGAGCATCCAAAATTGTAAATAAGTCAAATTTGCAAGAAACACTATGATTACGGTTAATTTTATCAGGAAATACAGGTAAAACATTATTATCATTTATAAAATTGTTGGCAAAATTTGTATTAAAAGCATTTGCTTTGTCTAAATCATCCACAATAGTGATGCCGTTGCTTTTCAACAATGGAATTTTCTTTTTATTATTTAATCGATCATTTACAAAAGAGAAAAAGTTTTTTAAATTATTCGACTTTAGTAACTTTCCTTCCTCATTTGCAAGATGTTCATTCATCAAAGTTTTTATATTTTTGGTCAATTTCTTACATTTCTCTAACGTTTTAGCATCCCTATTAATTTTGTATTTTTTCCAAAGTTTACGCTTTGTAGCCTGCATTTTTCGTACAGAATTTGGCAGAAGATTTCTGCGCATTTTCTTTTTTCAGTGGAACGAATTCGGAAATAGCTGTGTTGAGAATGGACAAAAAAGCCTCGTAGAAATCATTAACACTTACACAAGACGAAAAAATTTTTCCCATTCAACAGATGCCAAGAAAGCTTCAATTGCTTGATAATTTGCCTTTTGAAATCAAGCGTTATTAGATTTTCATCCTCATTGCTATTAAATGGCAAATTAAACGAAATTATTTCATGATCACTACTAGCAAAAGGTTCGTTAACAGAAACATTAAAAGGAGTTCACGAGATGTACTCAAAATAAGATCTAAAATATTTAGATTTCGGTTTGGTTCGTTTGTCATTAAATTGAGACCTAGGTTTACAAAACATTCATAAAATATTTGTGTAACTGGGTTCCTGTATGCAGAATGAGAGGCAAAGTTTAGGTCAGGTAGGTTAAAATCGCCTAGTATTATGCATTTTTTCGTGTTTTCAATGTACTTTTCAAGAAAAAGACACAATTTTTGAGCATATTGAATATCATATTTTGGTGGCCTATAGCAAAGTATAAGCCGCACATATTCATCATTGAAGTGAAGTTCACAAATAAGAGTTTCAGGGCAATCAAATGGTTCCTTAAGAGTAATATTACAAATTTTCAGTGCATTTTTATACAATAAAGCTACCCACCACCTCTATAATCCAGCCTGTCACATCTATAAATGGAATAAACAGAAGAAGTACAAAGAAGACCATCAGAAATTGTATCATTTAACCAAGATTCTGTTACAAAAATGATATCGTAGGTTTCAGAAATGAGTAAAGCATGAAGTTCAGGTAATTTGTTCACTAGACTTCTAGCATTAAATAAGGCACAATTCAGTACATTTTTATCATTTTCATCATTTTTGAAGTCAAATCGGGTTTAACAGGGGCGTTAACTCCCTAAGGGCGAGGCATGCGCACTTTATATTGTTTCAATTCATATGAGTTATGGTCAATAAACCAATTTTCCTTGCCCGCGTCCCGTTTTTCCTTCAAATCAGCATTCAATCGACGGAGAGCCTCACGTTGTTGCCAGGTGCGATCCGGCCGGGCGTAGATTTTGGATTTACGCCCCTTATCCGCGTATTTGGTGGCCAACTGAATCAACTCGGCCTTGGAGGACTCTGAGTCGCACTTGACCTTGATGATGCGGGGCAAGGTGGTGCCATCCTTGTACGATTTGACCTCCGGGCCGGAGCGCCGAATGCCGATGATTTTTTTGGGATCGAACCCGGCGGTGGTGACGTACTGCTTCACGTCGTCCTCCAAGCTGCTGTCGTCGCCAATGGGAACGAAATTCTCCAGGACGACGGTGGTTTTCTTGGAATCTGCCTCCAAGGCGTCCTTCACTGCCAAAACGACCACTTTGTTGATGTTGATATCGGCCATCCGTGGCGGCCTCATAGGCGCAAAGTTAGGTGCCGCGAAATTAGGAGCCGTGAAACGCGGTGCCTGCGATTGGGTGACCTGCTTGGCTAAAGAGTCCAACTGTTCTTTAATAGACGCTTCGAGAGAGTCAAAGCAATTTTCCAAAGTGGAAACTTTCTGCTCCACTGTCAAAAGTTTCTTACCAACCGGTAAGCACATCGGGCAGAGAAACAGCTGGTCCAACAGTGCCAAGACGCTGTATTGGGCGTCGTTCAAACCTACGCAAGCCGTGTGAAACCAACAGTGGCAAAGGTCGCATTGAATCCCCTTGGAATTTGGGTCGACCGCTTCGTCGCATTTCGGGCATTTGCACACTTTATCCGAAGCCAATTTCACTTTACGACCCATTGGAAGACGCGGGTAGCGAATTAATCGTCGTTGGTAAATTTATTAAACTCAAAGCAGAATGTAAAAATAATAGCAAAACAAATAATATAATGATAGCTAGCATACTATGTACAAGTGCACTTATCATACCCGTACTATTTCTCATTCTCAACCTGGGTCCAGTGTGGTACTTATCTGAAATTAGATCTATCAATGAGCTGTGGAGAACCGTGGTATACCATATGCTTCCAAAGCATATCTCGATAATTTTATCAAATGAGAAAAACACTTAGTACCACCTTCACGGTTCCCGCCTTCTGAATCATTTTCAAATTCAGGATGACCTACAGTGCATTCATTGACAGGTTCGGACCTCAAACAAAGCATGGTTCTCATGGAGGAAATTCCCATCTGCTCAGAATAGGCATAGTAAAAATCAGGGGCATTGCAAGAAAAGGGGTTAAAAGATGGTTGATGATTTTCATGAGCCGCTAAAAATTCTTGAAAATTTCAGTTCCTATTTTCAGAATTGACACATTCATCAGAGGTTAATTCATGCCTAGTTCCAGTCCCCTCATCCTCCACATGGTACGTAGCCACTAATTGTACTCTCGTATTCCTAGCCATTTGGGGTTGGCCAGAAAGGAAATCTTGATTCTGGTTCATTTTTACAGGTTTTTGGTTATTATACCAAAAATTCACAGAATTATTATTTTCAGCAAAATGACTATTGTTAAATGGCAGATTCGAGGGTCTAGCCTGATTATTGGTAAACTGGTTGTTCCTCATTCAACAAACAGCTTTGGTATGCCCTGGTTCTCCACAATAATAACATATTATAATACCATCAGGAATAGGGCCTGACATTTTAGGTCGACCAGACTCTCTATTGTACATGCCTGACCTACCCTGATATTGTCAATAATATGAATCATGTGGGTCAGTAGGCGGTCTGAAAAATATTTCCCGTCTAGAGGGTTTGGAACTATCATTAAATCTACCTATTGGTCTAGCCACACTTAAGCCTAAACTTTGTTGGGTCAATGCAGGAGAGGTGTTAGCAGGATTCAAAGAAATCAAAGAATTTTGCTGAAGTTGTTTTATTATAAAGTTGATTGATTTCTTGTTTATGTGCTTTGATTACAGCTTCTTCAAAAATTTTTGGTGATGCATTTCTTACCCAGATGTGGAGATTAGGTAAAAGTTTTAAGAAAAATGACTTTTAATAAAATTGTTCTCTTCATAGCTAGTCCAACTGGGTTGAGCATGCTTAGCTAAGTGTCTGATGTCAGTTGCAAATTTTTGGACATTTTCTTCATGAAGCTGATACCTAGCTACAACCATATCATGTTTAATGTCTATATGTTGTGTGTCAGGAAAACGGTTTCAAAAAACTCAACCCACTCCTCCCAGATTCCAGGGCAGGGATTCCAATGTGAGAGGTCATAGAAGAAAATTGTGCTGCCCCTCTTACATACATAGATAAAAGTGCTATTTTACGATCAAGCTATGACACGTCGGCTAAAATAGCTAAATTACTAAACTGTTTTTCCCAGCTTGTCCAACTAATTTCACCATCCCCATTAAAGGGAATTGAAGAGGGTGGAGCTACAAAAGTTACAGGTCTCTGTTCATATAAATCTTGTATCTTGGAAACAGTTTGTTGTAAAAGTGCCATAGCTTGTGCATCTTGCATTTTTTCTGGCTGTTTTTGAATAGGAGAAAAGAGAATATGCAAACCTTCAAATGCTGAATCGAGATTTATATAATTTTCACGATCAGAATTATTATCTAAATTTAAATTTCCTTCAGTTTTTTCAATTTCCTGTTTGATGGTCTGTTTAATGAATAGGAAAATCCCACTTGCACGCTTAGATGGAAACAACAAAATAGACAAACACAATCTATGAGAAGTCTCACCAGCCAAGCTATCTTATTTTGCTTGCTCACAAATGTCTTTGAATTGATCTGACAAAGGCACTGCCATGTTAATTTTGCGCGAGATCCATTTAGCTGATCACTTTAGCACTTCATTAATTTTCTTAATGAGACAAATGATATCAAAAACTTCGGGCTTTGCTTTCAGGTGGGAATATTCAAATATTCAAAACAAATAATGCAGATGATGGGCAATTGATAGCAGATATAAAAATATCCAGATAATATTATGAATAATCGCTTCAGCACAAATGTTAGAATAAAACAAATACAATGTAATTGAATATTGTGCAGCAAATTTGCAAAAACCTTGCATTATTAGGAAGACAGAGAATGATGAATAATTTCTACGCAGCGATTGGTTTGGTTAAGCCAGAGATTCTTCAGTTGATAATTTTTTTGAGTGTAGCCGTTACGATAAATCCAAAGTTGACAATTATGTGGTAGAATGCAGTAATATGTATTTTAATAGGTATAGGTAATAATGGTATACTATGATGGACAAGGTTATGAGATGACAGGGAAAACTTTGAAGTGCACAACGGCACGTCCGAACAACAACTAATGATTAACTCATTAGAATTATATTAAGTATATAAGAATATTACGGAATTTAGGAAAATTGTGCTGGCAAAGTCAGGCGGTTTCATTCCTCTTGCTTGCGTTATACCTATCATCAAATGTGTGTTATTTAGCGTCTAAATAAAGCTTTCAGATTGTGGCCCAAAAATCGATATTCTGGAGGCTTGAAACTTGTGTTGGATCTACAGAACAAATTACGTTGGCTCGACACAATAATATTTTGTTGTATAGATTGCTTTCTTATGTAGCACTTACAGAATATTGTTGTGTAACTAAGACATATAAAAGTTGTGGCAGCCAATTACTCACAACTTTTTTGTGTAATTACAACATTTTTTTAACAGTGTTGGATAGAGCTTGATGAGAAACGTCGAAAAATGGTGTTTTTTGCCATACGACCACTTTTAAGACCATTTTTTGACCTTTAAAAATTTTTTCATCTTACCCCAGAAATTTTTTAACCTCCCCAGAATTTCGGTGCTGCCCACCTATGAATACAAGTATATATTTTTGCTACAGAAACAGTTTAACTATAGAATTTTACTATTTGAATTTGCTAATTCTTAAATTTACCCTTTGTATGCTTCCTTACAATTGCCTGGTAGATATTTACTCTTAATTATCACTGTTTTAGGCCAGGTCCAGAGCCGGGGCGTTGGACACCCTATTAGGTACCTATTCTGTTTTGCTTTACTTCTGGTTTAAGCATTTTCAGCTAACTTTTGGCTCAAAATTGTCAAATTTTGGGCATATAACACGAAATTTTTGAATTTTTATACATTTATATGTTCTAGAAAGAACGCGCATCCTCCAAAACGCCAACTCTCAAAGTCTAGATACATTCCCGTAGAATCACAGAATCAAATTTTCCAATCATTTTCTGTCTTTTTGCAATGATGTGAATGGATAGAGCTCAATAAGAAACATTCAACAGTTTGACGTTTGAAGAATTTTGGACCTCAGAATTCTCAGATTTATGCCGTACAGTAATAAATTCAAATTAAATTAAATTCTCAGCTTGCTAATAATATTCACTATTGTTAAAATGCTATTACTCAATCACAATTCACTCTGTATAGGCTATACTCATTCACTATGTTTGTGCAAATGATGCAAATACACTATAATTAATTTAATGCAAGAATAGGCTTCAGGTTCAATTTAGGGTCCGGTCAAAAATATTTAAAAGAAAGAGCTTTGACCTTTCAGGTCAAGCCAAAAAGTCGAAAAACTCATTATTCCTCAATTCTTCAATGAATTTTATTAATTAATAAACTTTATGCCAGAATTTCTTAAAAAATAATTGAAATTTACTCATTTTTGCCAAAACCGAAATTACTGAAAAGATAAAAGAAATTTTTATCTTATGTAAAAGAAAATTTTATCTTTTTACCAAGAATTTTCTTCTCTTTCGGAATGGCTCAAATTTTTTGACACTCAGCATTGTGCCAATTACAAGACTATGAGAAAGACTTGAAATGTGAATTTATTGATGTCCTTTTAACTTTTGCATAAAGCTAGTCAATGTCCAATATCAAGAATATTCACTAATTCTTATGGTTATGAATCAGTCGACTTTTATTCCTAAATTTTTCTATATACAAAAAAACATTTATCATTGAGCACTATCCATTGGCATCAAAAAAGAGGAAAAAAACAAAAAAAATTCAAAAAATTGAATTCTTAGGGGCAGTATTTTGGTTTCTGGAGGGGGTGGGTGCATACCCCCAGACCCTCTACACCCAGGTGTGCTGCTATTACCTATTCAAATTCATGTAAGGCATTCAATTTCTGTTTTTGGCACAAATTTATTTTGGAAAAATGAAACATCCACACACATTAATAAAATATACCATTACGCGAAAGTATCCTTTTGGCAATGCTTTTGGTGCCTGGATCTTTAAACGTGGAAAGCTAATATTCTTTCTAAATGTTGCATAAAACCTCAGAGAGTGCCGTTTTTGCATCAAATCGGTTTTGAGCTGGATTTCAATAATCTCGAGTGATTTGATGACATTGAGTAGACAAAAGTAGTAGCGAGTTACTTAACCTACATACATAGGCGGATTTGGTATGTATCCACTTGCCTACATAATAGGTAACTTCACATGCGTTTTTATTTTTGCTAGTTTCGAATTAGCAAGCAGTTTATTTTTAAACATATAAGCAGAAGATTTTCTTCGTTTGCCTGTTACAGCTGATTGAAGTTATATGGATTTTGTGCATCAATTAGTCTAGCAACATAAAAAGCATAAAAAACATTAGCTGAAATATAGTATGTCATAGTTCTGCCGATTTTTTTGCAATTTTTATTAAAATTGATGTAGTTTAGAATGTGGTGTCAACCAGACATGCATGTTTAGGGGGGTTTAGAGGTCAAGGTAAATCCCTAGAATGCAAAAAGTGAGAAATTTTGGGAGAAAATGATGCAAAGTGAAATCCAAAAATAAATGAAAATTGAAGATTTTTGTCAAAAATACTTGAAATTGATGAAAACTGTAAAATAACTTATAGTCTGCTTCATTTAGCTTTGCGGCTTTCATTTAAATTATATCTGCATAAATTAGGCTACCAAAGTGGTTTAAAATGCTGATACAGTAATGTGGTTTTACGATGGCAAACATCTTACTATAACTTGATATACTGTAGAATATTACAACCATAGGTGGGCAGCACCAAAATTCTGGGAAGGGCAGGGTGAAGAAATTTTCTAAGGTAAAAAAATAGTCTTAAAAGTGGTCATAGGGCAAAAAACACCAATTTTTTTGACGTTTCTCATTGAGAACTATTCGATGGCATCAAAAAATTGCTAAAAAAGCAAAAAAATTTTACAAAATTTGAATTCTGGGGGGTATTCCAATTTCTGCGGGGGTTCATAACCCCCCCACCACCCCCACCCCCACGCCCATGTGTGATTACAACTACAGCATTATTGTAGGCACTTTGACTTTTTTCGAAAACCTCAAAGCTTAATGAAACGGACTATAGTACTAACTCTGTTTTAGTACTTATACCAATTTTTGAGGTCATTTTGGCCCAAAAACTCACTAGCTAACCCTAGCTTGGACAGCCTGTGCTTAGTTTTTCTGACTTAGTTTAAGTACAGGATTTTTGTTCTACTAGCAAAAAGCGCTTTCTATGAATGATTTGTTTCACATGATAATAATCGTAAGTCATTGAGAAAATTGAATTCAAGTGAAAAAACAATAAATAATGAGGAATATCATAATAATAATTGTAATTCTAGACATCACTGTTGCATATAAAATTTCAATATGTTAGTGATAAAAGTTATTCAGAGAGTTGGCTATATAGGTTTATCTACGTTAAGAGGGTAAAATTTTTTTCCATCATGTTATTACAGTTTTAGAGAAATTTTTCATATTTTCAATGCTGAGCATAGTTCTATTGATATAAGTGTTAAACATTAATTCGTAAATTCAAAGGATAATGTTTGTTAATGTTTTATGCGCAAGTATCATCTTTCAGTTCAAAACTAGCATTCAAGGGTTTTTCAGACTATTGACTAATTTCCGGTCTATTTATTTTGATAAAAAATTTATGAAGTTTTGACCTTAGGTTAAGCTACAAGAAAAGTTTAAGAACTTAAGTCGTAACATAAATAGCACTATAGTTTACATAGATTTTTTTAAATTTTCATGATTTTTCAATGAAAGTTGAGCTATTTAGAACATTGGTACAACAAAAGCATAAATTTCTCTTTATTTTTTGGTAGCAGTCACGCTAGTTTATTAAATGATTGTTTTTTCTTAATTGATATTTAATTTGATTTAGAAGTTGAACTTCAAAAATCGAAAATAATAAAAATGGTGCAAATTGTCTAGATTTCAAAGTCTAGCATACTGCAGCACAATAAGTTTTGGTTTTTAAGTTAAATAATTTATGTCACTGTGCTTAGGATAAAAAATGATGCTTATACGACATTTTAAGGCAATGATCAATTTTTTACTAATCAATGACCAGACATGCACGTGGGGAAGAAGGGGGTGAATATTTGGAGAATTAAGGGAAAACAAGGCGGAAATAGATGGAAATTGAGAATTTTCTTCAAAAATGATTATGATAGATAAGGAACTGTGTATTAAGATAGTTTTCATGATAATTGAGCACTTGTACCAGATTTGAGGTAATTTAGTCAAAAACTCTATAACTGACCTTCAGATTGGGCAGGCTGTGCATATGTATGATCATGATGTACAATTCTCATAAGTTCTTAAAGATTGGCCCTTATAAATATCCAGGCCGAAAATTCATATCTCATGAAAATTTTTGGAAAGTCTTTTATTTTTTGATTTCTTCCCTTTGTTTTTGAGAATCGGCCCTTTGATTCCCCAAATTTGTATGCTGCATGTTTATGCAGGCTTGTATGCAGATGGGGGATTGGGGTAAAGATCGGGGAATTCTCCCCCTTGGAACTTTTTGAGAATTTTCAGCTATGAAATTATGTATATATGTATGTTTTTTGTTGTTCCCACAGCGAGAGAATGCTCAAAAATTTTCATTGCTCCGCAATATTAATTTGATCAAAATTACTATTTAATGCATATTTAAATTTTTTTCTGGATAAAATTTTTTACCTGATAAAGTTTTCTGCATTTCTTATCGTCACAAAGGTGCGATTGTGCTCTACAGCATTAAGACGTCCAAATTTTCTAGAATTTCATGCCAGTCCTACATAGTGTAAAAGTGATTTTAAAGGGATACAAATATCTAAAATTTCCAGTACTTTACACCAGACAAAGTTTATATTGGTATCATTTGGAAAGCTTAAAAATTGAGCTTAAATGAATAAGAATGTTGAAAATCTGTTGCGCTTTGCTTCAGGCATAAACTACAGTGCTTACACATCCATAAATCTGCAAAATTGAACTTAAAAAAATAAAAATGTAGAAATTTTCAGGCGCTTTGCGCCTGAGTTTTGTAATATGCACATTTTTGCATGGTTTGTTGTCAGAGAGGCAGACATATTAAGATAAAGGAGTGAACATGATAAACATCACTTTCACACATTATGCAGATTCACAAAATGTTGACCATTCCCCCTGAAGCAAAATCCTGTATACACAGCTGCATGCACACATATGTACTTACATATATGTCAATAAATAGATATTGCTGCCTCCAGATTCGTCATAAAAACGTCAGCTGTACAACTGAAATACGGTCGTTAGCGTTTGCAAAATTTGAACTTGAATTCTTTTCTGGGCGATTACAACAGTTGGGCATTCTGAATCAGCAATGAAAACAAAGATTTTTGTTATATCAAGCCTAGAACCTCATTCTTCAAGGTATCAAAGCTGAAATTGACCGATTATTATTTGACCAGACAGTCTCTCATCAAAAAGCAAAACAGCAGTCATTTTTTGTTAAACAATCAGCTAAGCCGCAAATCTGAACCAAATCCATTTTTTCGCAGCAGCCATGGATTTAGAAGTGACTCATGTATTGCTTATAAGGCAGTCATTGCTGTCCAATTTTATCCTATAGTATAAGAGTGGGACTGCTAATATAAGGCTTTTGTGCAAAGAAATTCTTAATAAAATGAACGCATTTTATTCTGCAAATGGCTGGAAAAGAACGACCTGAGCAATAAACAAATTTTTGGCATGAATCTCTAAAGTACAGACTGCATTTTGCAGCTTGTTTGCATCAAATTTTTAAGTTTATTGAAGCGCTCTGATAAAACAAGAGATGGTGAGAAACAGTAGGCCTAGTTTGAGAAATACGTGAATAAAAGATTGAGGCATTTTTCTATTTTGTTGCACAAATTTCAGGCAAATTTGGTTGGAAATATGCTTAATTTACTTCCACCCCATAAATCCAAGTCAACAGTTGAAACATCTTCGCCAATCAAAGTCCCACCAATCACAATATCAGCAGCATGCATGAGACAATACAGGAATGTTATAGCTAAAAAGATTCAATGGAATGCACTGAAATTATTGTGACATTTGGAATCTTTGCCTTACACTGTGAGTAGCATTGAGGTTCATGAGCGCACTTCTGGAAAATTGCATGATCAGTTTTGCCAATCATGAAGAATCTGCCTGTGACGCCTAAGCAGCTGAGTGGTTACGTAATCCTGCAAAAATTTCTGACAGAGACTACATTAAAATAATTAAAGTTGTGCCGCTACCAAAAATTTTGCGGATTAAGTCTGTTGAGCAACATTGTAATGTGAAATTAGTTGTTCAATCATTCAAAAATATTTTAAGCGCATACGTTAGCTTAAATCGCTTGCTTGACTTGAAAATAGGTCAGGAGTTGGACTTAAAAACACAATTGTTGCACGGCCATATTTCTGAACTCAATATCAAGTTGAGTGGTGATGGAACTGTGGTAGGGCGCAAGCATCATCTTTTCAATTTTGCCATGTCAATTTTACAAGAATGTTCGATTAATTCGTCCATGAGCACAACATATCCCATTGTTATAGTCAAGGGTGAAGAAAGCTATGAGACTATACAACAGGCTTTAGAAATGCTGGTTTCTGAAATGCTTAATTTGCAAGAAAATGTCAATCATTAAAATGCAAGGGCATGATGAAATTATTCTGGTGAAACTTCATGTTTCTGGTGATATGAAGTATCTTTTACTAGTTCTTGGCTTAGATGGCATTGTTGGTAAACACTCATGCCTATATTGCTGTGCGTCAAAGTCAGAGTTTTTTGTGCAGATACAAATTTTGATTTACATGTAATTGAAGGAATACACAAAAAGTCAACACTTCCCAAAAATAATAAGCAAAAGTATAATTGTAGGTATCATTCAATTCTTCCATTTATTTCTGTGTCTGGACATGTAATCAATATCTTACATTGGTTTCTGAGAATTACCGATGCATTGTTCAATCTATTTGTGCAAGAATTATTAGGTCTGGATGAAGCTGGATTGGAGGGCATTTGTACTGACCTTGGGAAGTGTAAATGGATTAAGGAATTAAAGCTCCAAGTGTAGAACATTGGTTC
>JAVLUZ010000096.1:25000-33478 GCA_036768485.1 Mermis nigrescens
AGTGAATGCCACCCTTCTTCTAGCTTCTTCTAAAGTTCCAAATTCTTGATATTTTAGCCCCTCATAAATTGTAGGAAGAATTCCCGCATGAAAAATCGGTTTTATCATAGAATCTCAATTTTCAGATGTCAATTGGGGATAAGCAGATTTGGCCAGTTTTTGGAGCCTTTCTGCAAATTCAAGGGCAGTCTTCAATCCTCCTTTGCCTAGCGTTGTATATCATCCCTTGATAAATATCACTATCCCTGCTCTCTGAAAATTCATCTCTAAGTTCTTCTTTAAGTCCATCATATGTGGGAAACATTATCCAGAAAACATCCCTAAAATCCAGTGAGCAATCCAGGAAGACTTTTAAGTACTTTTTCTCTTGTTTGTGCGCATGTTGGCCTTTATATATCAATTTGCATGCAGAAAAATTGCATTTTGCGCATTTTTGCCAAGATTGGACAGTTTTTCAGATAGTAGGTTTTAGCTGCAAGGTCTGCTTTCATAATTATCCTACCTAATGACCACATCAAAGTTTTGAAGTAAAATTAGGTTTTTATTTTTGAAGCAGATTGAGAGCTATTTTATTGTGCATTGTAAGACTTTTAAGCATGTAATTGTTATTTTTAAGTACCTTGAATCATTGACCTTGTCAACTGTGTAAATCAATGCATAAATTAGCTTTCTGAGAAAGTAGCAAAATTGGAATAAAATATTGTTGTAGATTGTCAGGAATCATTACAAGAACCGATTTTGTTATGTTATTGTTATATTTCAAATCTAGAAATATTTAAGGAATTTGTAAACCAAGGGGTTGCATAGAGCAACGCCTAAACTATAGGACAACAGTTGTGGGAGCCTTTATAGCAACCACAAATATTTATAAGACAACAATTGATATTTGGAAAGCTTTTTATTCTATTGATGCCAATTTAAATATATTTACTAACCAAGTTATGAAGTATTGTCAATGAGCTTTCCACAGAATGGCTAACAAAAGAATATACCACATTCAAAAAAATACATAGGTACACGTCAAAATAATTCATAGGCAGCAACGGACTAATGGGCGCCTTGTAATAATTAAACAATATAACTGACTGAACAATGCTCAAAAATAATGCAACAACCCCAAAAAATGTGCAAACTGCTCGCAATGTGAAAAGACCTTAGTTTAAATTTACATGGAAGAAATGGGATGCTCAAACAGGTAATTACACAGTAAGGTAAAATTGTCATGAACTGAATTGAATTACTAATGAAAGATCATTCTTTATATTTCCCATAGCAGTGTGAATAATACTTGGAATTATGCATAAATTGGAATATTTCACTACAGAACTGAATTGTATGATTTGAATAGCCATACACATAAAATAAATCACAATAAGGACAAATTGAAGACATGATAAACAACTCATTTACTAGGTAGCACTATAGGAATGTGATATAAATGAATAACAAAATCGCTTATTTAACACTCCTTCCTCTACTTATCAGCTCCTATGAATACTTCATAGACTTTTGCAGAGCTATTATCACACTCAGCTCTACAGTGATATAACCTTTGGCACACATAAACAACTAACATATACAAAACATTGTACACAAAACAAACAAAGCTGCAATCCTCTGTGATCCATCCAATCCCATCTATTTGATCATGTTGAATTTTGTGTTGCCTTAGTGTATTTATACAAAGAATGAGAGCTGCTGGGCAAATTAGATTCAGAGTCAATATCACAGATTTTAATCATCTTTGACTTTCACCATCTTTGGTTTATCCTCAAATATTCACGCCTCTGTTGTAATTGATGTGGTTGTAATGACTGAAGAGAAGTCTGCAGAGCCACTACAGCACAAAGCCAAAAATGAGGTCATTGGGAATGGAGATGCGACAAATATTCATTAAGTTCATGATAAGATAGCTGACAAACTGCCCAACTATGCTGCAATGCCCTAATCTTGGCATGATGCGGCAGTAATGATGTATGCATATCTCGTAATGTCAGAGTAGGGTCAAACACTCATGGTCCTTGGTTTAGTTGCAAACAGGTATTCCACGTTTTAGCAATTTCTTGTGCACAGATAGGAATGCCTTATTGAAAACAAAGTGAGCCATTAGCTTGTGTATACACCAAACATATTGATCCTTCCATCGTTGTGATAACATACAGATGAGTTTTGCAGCATAAAAATGATATTTAGCATACCGATAATTAACAATATAGAAGACAAGGGGAAATATGATGAGAAAAGACATGCACAATGCTTACAAAAAAGTTTTATATAGTCAAAAAGCCATTGGGGAATATTCCTTGACCTTGGAAGTCTTTGAATATGGGTTGAACCTCACCTCCCTCCCTGGGTCAGGTTGTACCTCCATCAAGTCCTTTCCAACCAACTCCAAACCAAGGGGTATTTTGCTGCTACTCACCTTATTACTTGTACTTGGAAGCAATTCAGCCACCATTTCAGCATACGCTGCATCAGTTATACTTGTATCTACCTCTATAGATGTAATTAATGCTTCCAGTTCCTCATCTGTCATTTTATGCAAGATGGGTATTGGGGAGACTTACTAAAATAATTGGGCAAAGCCTTCATACTTGAGTCAGAGGAATCTTCCTCCATGCACTCAGGCAGAGCCTTCACGTCTGAATCGAGATGAGTGGATTCAACATCTCCCTTAATATACCATGATGAACGCTCAATATCTTGTACAAATAACCAACAATACTCAATGTGTAATAGGCCGGGCGCAGGGTTGTAAGAGTTTTACTTGGTTAAGCAGTGGCGATCTTGGCCAATCACAGTAAAATTAAGATATTTGAAATTGATATAACATGCAGAGTAAAACAAGCAAGTAGGATGAATAAAACGTATGTATCACAGTTAAATCACAAACAGGTCGGGTTGTTGGAAGAAAAGTGCTGGCTGTGTATAGTGTTTAAGGAATTATATACTAGTTAGAATGCCCAAGGCTAGGTAAATTTGGATTAAAACAATTTAGGCTCAGCAGAAATTAAGATATGATTTTAATACAGAAAAAAGTGCATGAAACAGAATTGAGTGATTGAGAATTTAATGGGATAGGAGCATTTTGACAGGTTTTAAGGGTGTGTTTATCTGAAAAGGTATCACGGGCTCACGGATATTGATAACAAAAAATAAAATGGGATTGTGACCGGATTTTAGGCGTAGCATGTGATAACTTTATATTTTGGGATTCAGTAATAATTCTTCAAACAGAAAACTTAAGCCTATAATCAGTATCTTGTTCAGAAAACACGTCATTCTGCACTATACAATGAATAATTCTGAGGTTTTTGAACTTCCTCAACTGAACTAGAAAGATTCAGAACATGAGACATAGCTCAATAGAAAGAACATTAAGTTTTCTAGCTATTTACTGAAAAAAATTTTGAAATATGTCAGAAACTCACAGAATAATGCTGAAAACACCAAAGCTACAGTATGACAGCCTTTCTGCCAGCCATATTGAAAAACTGGAATTCTTCAGTAAATCAGACAAATGGGATATCATTCAAACGAGCTTTTTTTGGACATTCTAAAATGTGCTTAAACGTTTAAAAATATGAAAAGTAGCGCAAGTAAAATGCATACCTTATGGGGGCAGCCATATTGGAAAAAATTTGAATTGAAATTGCGACAAACTATTCAGAAACACGAAAACAAAAAGGGGTGAAATTTAGAGCACAAAAATATCTAACTATTTTGCTATTTTTCAAAATATGAAACTTAACCTGTATACTGTAGTGACCAAGCAAAGTTTGAGCACTTTTTCGAGCCTAGCATACTGTAGAAATGAACTTGCTATACTTTTATGGCAAAATAGTTTTATTTAAAATTTTCTATCTAAAACACTTTATTTCATGAAAATCCATTCAGTGATTCTTTAGTTCATCTCTAAAAACCTCTCTTCACTGAAATGAGTTATTCAATTGTGAGCAGGTTTGTCAGCTTTGACCGACTGTCAAACTCTAGGCATTTTATAACATGAAACATGGACTAATTTTTGAGCAAGCTGAATGAATTGTGATCATTTGTTGATATTTATTTTTATAACAAATACCAGCGTTTGATCAAAAGTTATACTCATAAATGTACTCAAATTTTCAAATTATGTGATAACCGTGACTGTGCCTATGATTAAAGCATATGGCAGATCCCGTTGCTTTGAATTACCAATTACTGCAAAACTTAAAACAGGCAAATAAGACTTTTGTACTTCTAACAATTGTGTTAAAATTGTTATAACTTGCACACTTGACTGAACTGTATGAACGTGTTTAGGCATACCAATCATGCGATTAAGATTTTTTAAAGCAAATCGGTGTTCAATCATTAAGCATATCAAGTGGTAAAGTGTTTGCTTGTAATTTAGTACTAACCTGCTCAATGGAGACAAAATTCTCACCATTACTATTATCTTCATCAAAATATAGGGGAGGATTGAACAGAAATTTGGATGACATCTTTTCAGCAATCTTGAAGTCTTTGACCCGTTTCAGAGTTTGCTAAAAGAATACAATTTAGATCATAATCAAGACATTCAAGGACTTCTATATGTTCATCAGCTGCTAGAATAGGTTTTTGCTCCATTCTAGTTTTACTTGGTAATACATGTTTATGTGTTAAATAAGGAAAAACAAATGATTTCTGGACAATAATTGGTTTATTATAAGAAAACAAAAATATTAAATAACTGATCATCATGACGACAATGAATCCGACCTTGACAATAACCTTTATACATTATGAAACCACACCGTACAGATTGATTAGGTTCCTGTATCACAATGGGGTCACCCTCACACAAACCTGTTTCAGTTAGCTCCATATAAGGTATATGAAAATATGGTTCTGGATAAGGATACTTTCTGGGAGAAATGACAATTGGTTGTCTACTAATGTGTTCTATCTGACACAGTTAAGCATGCTGCTGATGAGGTGTGGCAGAGCCAAAACCAACATCACTATTCTTATTTACATTTCTTTCAAAATGTGAACCATTCCTTCTGGTATAGGCAGGTCCATCAACCAAATGAGTTTCTACCATACCTGAACATGGGGGTTTGTGGGTATGCACCCCCCTAGAAACCAAAATACCCTCCCCCAGAATTCAATTTTTGGAAATTTTTTTTTGTTTTTTTCGCAATTTTTTGATGCCAATGGATATTGCTTGACAAGAAACGTCGAAAAATGGTGTTTTTATTGCCATACCACTATTTCTAAGACCATTTTTTTAACCTTCAAAAAATCTTGCACCCCCAAGAATTTTCTTGCTGCCAACGTATGGTTTTCTACCCCTCGTGTGATTCCTGTAGAGCTGTGTGTCACTTCTACCTGAGGTCCATTATGACTAAAATTTGGATTTGTATGATATGGCCTCTTTTGATCAACATGAACTCATCTTTCAGGTGCTTGTACATGTTTAGCTCTAATCACATAAATAGCTGGTGATACCTGATGGAAAATAAGAAATGGTCCAATCCATTTTTGGTCCATTTACCTCAAACTCCTTCGAGCTTTCTCTGATTAAGTATACATGACCATTTGATTAACTTCATACTGTATCTCCTTTGATTTCATATCATAATGTTGTTTGCTTTGTTTCTGAGACACTTTAATCTGCTCACTAGCTATTTGGCAAGCTTTATCATCATTTGTTGAATTAGATCAAGGCAGTCTGAACCACTAATATCTGGATCCATTGACTCTTGTAAAACTACATATAAAGGATACTGGGGTCGCCCATAGAGGAGCTGAAATGGCATCTTACCTGTGGACTCCTGCACTGATGGTGTTATAGGCAAAAGTCACATATGGCAATAATCAATCCCAATCAATCCTTTTGTCCCTTGCACATGTGCCCAACATTTGAATCAATATCAGATTGAATCGCTCCACAAGACCATCAGTCTGAAGTACATAGGGCACAGTACTAAGCTTTTTGACCTATAAGAGCTCACATATACCTGAAATTAATTCACTAGTGAACTGCTTACCTTGTTCTGTCAACAATCGCTTTATTGCTCCATGTTGCAGAATAACTCGTTGTAAAAATAACTTTGCCACTGTCCTAGCTTTTATATCTTCTAATGCAGCTGTTATGACCATACGTGGGCAGCAAGAAAATTCTTAGGGGGGGGGTGAGGGAAGGGGTGCAAGATTTTTTGAAGGTCAAAAAATGGCCTTAAAAATGGTGGTATGGCGATTGAAAACACCATTTTTCGACGTTTCTCATCAAGCACTATCCATTGGCATCAAAAAATTGCGAAAAAGACAAAGAAAATTTTCAAAAATTGAATTCTGGGGGTATTTTGATTTGCGGGTGGGGGTATTTTGGTTTCTGGGATGCATACCCCTACGCCCAGGTGTGGTTATGACCCACTTTGTTAAATATTCTGTACATACTATGATGTAGCAATTACCTTTTTCAGTCAATGGTAATTCCAAAATATCCATAGCAATTTGATCAAATATTTTTTCAACTGGAATTTTATGTAATGGATTGTGGGGCTTTGGTCCTGCTTTCATCTCCTGACAAACTTTACATCCATTTCTCATGACTGGATATTTTCCCACACATTGATCCACCAATATTTTTGCCGAATTTATTTAAGTGTGCAAACCATACCCATATGCGCTTCAAATACAGAATTATGAAAATGATTAAGAACTTCTTCACGGAGTTTTAAGGGAACTACCAAATGCATATAAGATGCATCTGATTGATTAAATGGATTAGTGTGATACAGCTCTGTTGATCTTCTGCATAAATAAATTGTTCTGTCATACATAGCACATCTTTAGCTTCTTCTTGATTTCCTGGCAGCTGACTGAACAACAGATATATCAAAATAGGTCGGCAAAATTCATCTTCCCATTAAAATTTTTACTAAGTGTTTTGCAGGTCTCCTTTAAAACTCTCATTTGTCTGTACAAATGCTCCAGGTACTTTGAATGGCTGAGCCTGTGCGGCATTTGCCTTTGAGCAGAGCCGTTGGACACTCTCTGCAACACTCTCTTCCATCAGACCCATTGCTTGGTCCCCTTGTCTATCATGGCAATTTGATTTCTCCAAATCCAAAGTTTGATCAGTTGGACGTCTGGATAACCCATCCACATTTGAATGCAGAAGTCCCTTATGAAAAAATATATCAAATGAATAAGTATTTAATTCTTGTTGCCATCTAAGAATTCGAACATTAGTCCCATTATAACTCTTAAGTGCTCTTGCAGCTGAACTATTGGTCACCAAATCAAATTGTCGAAAAAATAAATATGGTCTAAAAGGTCCAGTAACAGCCCAGAATATGGCTAACATTTCTTTGTCATTGTTATGATACTTCTTTTCTGCATCTGATAATGTACGACTGGCATAACTTATGACCCACTCTTTATTGATTTCATATTGGGCTGAGATGGCACCTGAACCTTTATCACTAGCATTTGTATAAATCACAAATTGCTTGGCAAAATTAGAATATTGTAATGTTGGACAATTAGTGGCTTCCTTTAAGCATTTCAAACACCTATTGGCATTCTTTGGTCCAACTGAAATCATGTGTTGACTTCCTTTGATCATTTAAGGCAGCAGCCTTGCTGAGAAATTAGGACTAAATCTCTGATAATATTGCATGAGTCCCATAAATAATGCTAATTCTTTCTTGTCCCAAGGCACTGGCAAATTATGAATTGCTTCAATTTCCGTGGAGTCTGGCTTGACTCCTCCTGACAAAATAAAATGACATAAAAATGGCACTTTTATATGTCCAAATTCACATTTACTGCCTTTTAAGGTTAAATTTGCAATTCTTGAACAATCAAATACTTTCTGCAAATGAACCAAATGTTGTTCAAAATCCTTGGAATAGATAATTATATCATTCAGGTACACTGTGCAAAATTCTATAAATATCCATTGTAGCACTAGGTTCATAAGTTTCTGGAATGTGATAGAGCATTACAGAATCCAAAAGGCATTACATTGAACTTGAATAGTCCTTTCCTACTATAGAATGCTGTCTTTTCCTTGCTAGGTTCATCAAGTTCAACCTGCAAATATCCTGTAGCTAAATCTAATGTCAAGAACACTCTTGCTGCCCCTAATGCATCCAAAGTTTCATCTAATCTCAGCAATGGGTAGACGTCTTTCTTAATTAAAGCATTCAGCATATGAAAATCAATACATGGTCGCAAGTTTCATCTTTCTATAGAACAGGAACAAAATTGGTTTGATATGGACTTCTAGATGGTTGAATGACAGAATTTACAAGCATCTTCTCAACTTCTTTGTCAATTATCTCCTTTTGTGACTCTGGCAGTCTCCTAACAAATTGAATAACTGGTGGGGCATCAGCAGTATCAATTTTATGCTTAGTTAAATTTGTCCGACTAATTTTACCAATGACTTCAGTGAATATATCTTTGTTTTGATGTAGAAGAATAGCCAGTTTTCCCTTT
>JAVLUZ010000097.1:0-11449 GCA_036768485.1 Mermis nigrescens
GCATTGGATTTATGTAAGACGTGAAATTCCATCACTACTGATCGAATTAATTAAATTAAGAATTTACTAATTTGATCGCTGAAATTCGAACAATCAAGCTAATTTTAAATATGATGATTTATCAGTAATGCTTAAGTGACTCATAAAGATGCAAAGCTATCGTCAAAAGAATTCGATTTCTGCCTTTGGCTTTGTGATACGTTATCTGAAATTATGAACGGAATGGTGGGTACCCATATTCTCATGTTTTCGTCACAGCGATAAAATCATTGTCATGATCATTTTACATATCAAAGACAATAATAAAAAGCCTTAACCGTTTGAGGATTTGAGATCCCTCAATCTGATTTTTATCTGGACCTCTTATAATTTTTAATATTACCTTTTTTGTCAACTGAGATATCCACTCGTGATTTCACCACGAGATCTGATTTTTTCTCGACAATTTTAGTAAAATAGACTCGCCTGCTATTTTATTGCCAGTTGTTGCGTGTGAAATAGAATGTATAGGGAAGTAGTAATTTTTCTAAAAATAAGCCCAATAAAAAAGGCAATTTTTAATACCTCTATAGAGGACGTGAATGAAAGCACTTTTCACGCACATACAACATTAGGTTTCACGTGTGCAAGGTACCACCTATCGCCTTAGCATTAATCAAAAAGCTATAAAAGCTGTTCGAACATACTAATAATACTAATACTTTATTCGGAAAAAAACACAAGGGTAAAACAAAAGTCGCAAGGAAAATAAAATAAAATGCGAAATGTCCTGGACACACAGGCAAATAGATTGCGCCTCACGTGTGCCCCATCAAAAAAATTCCCGAAATTAACCTTTTTCAAATTTCTCTTAAATGTCTCAACATTTGGAGAACTTCGAATATATTGTGGAAGATCGTTTCAAATTCTAGCTGATCTAGTAGCAAAACATTATTTTTTACAATCAAGTCGAAATTTTTCTAAATAGATCTGATTTGCAAATGCATTTCTAGTACGCGAATGACCATAAAACTTATAAAAATCTCCAGAAGGCAAAGAGATTATTGTGAATAATATTATACGTAACAATTAAATCAAAATAAATTCTACGGAGTTCAAGCCTCTAAATTTAAGGCTTTTAACCTTTAATCATAAGAAAGTCCCATATATCAAATTAACCTTTTAGTAAATTTTCGCTGTAACCCGTTCAACCCTGTTGATATCAGAAAGCAAATAGGGGCTCCATACAGTTGGAGCATACTCTACTAAAGGCCGAATATAATTCTTAAAAGCAAGAACCAACATTTTAGGATCACGTGATTCAAAACATTTGAAAATCAAAGCACTCATTTTGAAAGCCTTTGCTGATATATTAGTACAATGACAACTAGATGATAAGTTTGTTGTTAAGGAAACACCTAAATCTCGAATTGAGGAACCTGCGTCAAATAACAAAAAATGGTTTATGTGATATGTAAGTTTAGGATTAGCGTACCTAGATACACAGAACATTTAGGAGAGATATGCTTAACTGATTTTCTTCAGACCAGGAAACCAGCTTATCTATATCTTTTTGCAACAAAGTATAATTTTGAGAAAAATTATAGAGCTTTAAATCATCAGCAAAGAAAAAGACTTCACTATGCTCAACAGCTTGAACAAAATCGTTTACAAAACAACAGAAACAAAGAGTATCCTAAAACGCTACCTTGATGTACGCCACTAATAACTGGTTTTCTATCAGAAAGAGCGTCGATAAATTTCTGACCTTTTGTGTACGATTTGTCAAAAAAGAAATTAACCATTTTAATAACATTTCATTTATCCCATAATGCTTCATCTTCTCTATCAGTTTAGAATAAACGACAGAGTCGAAGGCTTTACTAAAATCGACATAAACAACATCAATAAGAATAGATGCGTCAAGTGATTTAACCCACATGTTTGTACACTTCAAAAGCTGAGTTTCACATGACTTTCCCTTTTGAAAACCAAACTGCCGTGAAAAGAAATTAGTTTTCGACTTTAAAGAAGCAATTAAAGCTCTCTTTATAATATACTCCATAATTTTACAAGTGACGCAACAAAGTGATATTGGACGGTAATTTTCAACGGAAGAATAATCACCCTTCTTAAAGATAGGTACTACAATCGCATCTTTCCAACAAGAAGGTACTTCACCACTTCTATGAGAAACTTTGAAAATATAACTAAGTGGATCAAGAAGAAATGGACATAATCTTTTGATAAAATATGAACAAATACCATCAGGCCCAATAGAGAAAGTTTGCTTAAGATTTTAAATGGAATTTAGTACAGATTCAAAACTAAAATCTACCTCAACGTCAAGTATATCTTTGTGACTTAAGTTTGTGGTATTAATAGGGAAACCATTATCAACTGTAAACATAGATGCAAAGAATTCATTAAAAATATTCGCTTTTTGCGAGTCTGAGTTAATAATAGAGTTGTCAACAACTATGTCGGGCATGATTATTTGACGGATTTTTCTTAGTATTAATGAAACGATAAAAATGCTTAGGATCGGATCCTTTTTTAACAGTTTACGTTCCTGTGCACAATAATATTCCTTTATAGCTTTCCTTACAAATCTACTGTATTTAGAGTAAGTATTCCTGAACATAGGATCAAATTTAGATTTTCTCCAGAATTTTATTTTCTTTGACAACAGTCGTCTTATATTTTTGGGATATTTATTAACTCTGCCAGGTTTGGAAAACGGAACAAAAGAATCTATAAGATATTGCATCACCGATAAAAAACGATTATAAAAATCGTCTACTGTCACACAAGTAGAAAAGATCAATGGCCACTGGATGTTGGCAAGAAAAGTAAACTTGGATTCATAATCAGCTTTTGCAAAATTTCGTTTCAAAGCTACTTGTCGCCTGACTTCAAACGGTAGTAAAATTTTGAAAATAACAGAATCATGATCACTTGTAGCAAAAGGAGGTCTTGTTTTGCAATCAATAATCAATGATTTATCAGATGTAAATATTAAATCTAGAATATTTTGACCCAAGGTAGGGTGATGTACATGTTGATATAATCCATAACTATTAACGGTCCCGAAAAAATTGAAAGACATACTATTTTCAGATAATACATCAGTTTTATTTCATTTAATATCCGGTAAATTAAAATCACCTAAAACAATAAGGGTTCTATTACAATCAAGCTAATATATTTAAAAGATTTAAAAAATCTTGATTTTGTTTGTCGTGTAGAGAATAATTAGGAGGTCTATAGCACAAAATGAACCTATATGTAATAGAACCAATAAAAAGATCGCAGGCAATAATTTCAGCAGTACAGTTAATTGAGAAAGTATTTACTAATCTAATAGACAAATTTTTTTTGGAGATAATACAGACCCCTCCACCAACTCTTTTTTCACGATCGTTTCTAAAAACTGAATAACCAAAATTTGCAACTAACAAAGAATCACCAAAAGTATCTGTCAGCCATGTTTCAGTAATGTTAAAGAGGCGATAAGGTGCTGTTCAATTATCAAATTCTGCGATTAAGATTTTCTCATTTTCCGAAAATCCACAAGTCTCACAACAGCCGAAGAATATTGCTCTTGAGAATAGTAAATTAACTATGCCACATTTATCATGATAACTAAATTCAATATTAATATTCCTGATTTGTCATGCAGGGCTTAAATAATATGTTAGCTTTCTAACTTTTTCATTAAGCCGCACGTAAATTAATTTTACCTGTTCATCCACAAATTTTGCTAAAGTCACGCTTTTTCGAATAAATCGTACATACTCGTATATGGAATAAAGTTTTATTAAGTTTATTCCATTGATTGACCATATTTTGCGCAAACACGTGAGATTTTTTAAGATAAGTATATTGCTTATTTACTTGTAGGTACGTACAAACTGTCAAAAAAGGTATTTCACAGCATCAAAGCAATATCAACTGTAACAAATAAAAATCGAAATATCAATCACTACCAGAACTGTCAGAGTTCACATGAATCTTAAGCCCGTCAGACATCCTTCGACCATTGCATCGATCGCCCCAACATGTACAAACGATCACGTGAGCATTGATAATTCATTACGAAATAAGGATGATCGGGGCACTCTGTCGCAAATGTCAAAAATTTTGAATCCGTACTTCCTCGATGTAATATTATCCAAACTGATTCGAGTGATGTCATGTAAACAACCATGTAAAAAGTTTTGGCCAGTGCGCAGACCAGTGATAAATAGATAAAGCTCGAGTCCAAGGTCCAATTCAAGCACACGTTGGCGTGAGATGGAGGGGTTTCACCAAACGTGGGCAGCAAGAAAATTCTGGGGGTTGCAAGATTTTTCAAAGGTTAACAAATGGCCTTAAAAATTGTGTTAGGGCGAAAAAACACATTTTTCATTGTTTCTCTTCGAACACTATCCATTGGCATCAAAAAATTGCGAAAAGAACAAAACAATTTCAAAAATTGATTTCTGGGGGGTTTTGGTTTCTGGGGGTATTTTGGTTTCTCGGGGGAGGATGCATGCCCCGAACCCCTCCCCCCACGCACCATCAAGACCATAGTAGGACCTCTGCAAAAATATCTTTGATAGGGTGAATGTGACCATAGAACGACATTGATCATGACATGACTCATTAAATATGTATTTGAGATTCCGAAATTTCAACCAATATAGACTTTGAGCCGAGCGAGAAATTTGCAAAAACATTTTACTAGTGATTCTTCTTCGCTCGCGACAGATGAGGGGAAAAAGGTGCAAACACGTTAAATAGAACAGAAATTCGTTTTTTCAAAGTGATAAGCAATTTTAGCAAAAAAATGATGCCCGTTCTAATGCCGATTTCGGTCTTTTTTGACAGTAAGAGTTTAACCTTTTTCTCATTACTTGGAAAAAGACGAAAAAAGAGAATTCAGAAAAAATACAAGTCTAGATGTTACCAATACACGTCAGCAATAATATTTGATACGGAGTGTTTAACACCCTAAAGAAATTAAAAAAGGCAAATAATCTAGATGCACTATAACTTTTTTATTAAAATATTATATTTGATTAGATTATTTTTCTTTTATCAATTATCGAGTCGAATTGTACAGGTGTCTATAGCATTGCTCATCTGAAAATAAGCCATGAAGGGTCACTAAAGGATAAACACTGAAAAATTTCAACTCGTTGATTTTTTTAAGTGGGCACTACAGGCGGTTCGAACATGAAATTCAAGCAAAAATACTAATTGTGTCCTTATAACCATTGCTGATTTCAGTCGAGTCATTCTGCGTAATGATTTCAATTTGATCACACAGCTGCTTTTTCCAAATATCAGAATTTTTAATAAGCGAGCGTGAGTTGTCTTGTCACTGTTGGAGAGGCTCATATCTAAAATAAAATAAAAGGCACTCGATGAAAGTTCTCGGATAAAAAAGTACAGTTTCTAGAATAATTACCACATTTGCTGGTCGATTAGAGTAATATTTGTTGTTAATTTAGGAAAAGATGCAAAATGAAGTTTTTGCGCAAGCATGTGATGCGAAAAAATGCTCAGCATGGTCTAAGGCAGCCTACCGACCTGTTGGAGGTCAATAAATGAGCCTTTTTGGGCCAAAAACGGCAACGTAAATTGGTGTAAATGACATGGTTAAAAATACGCTAATTTACGACTTCTGGTCAATTACGAGCAATTCTGATGAAATTTCGATTCTCACCCATTTTTATCGTTCGCCACATTTCCCCATCAAATTCCTCATTTTTCCATTCTATACTGTTTTTTCTGCTGTTCGCGCAGTTTTTATGGTCTAGATGTGCACTCGGTAATATAAGGTAAAAACGGTATAACCAGTCAACCTGCATTTCTAGTAGAGAAATTGCATACCCCAACGTACGATTAACTAGGCACACATAAGACATGCCGGACATATTGAATAACAGTCTGTCATATCGTCCTAGTCCTGGACTAATGCGAATCGTTCTTCTGTCTTTAAGAAGCCCCATGATAATTTCTTCTTATTTTTCAGCATGGCTGTCTTTATTGCGGCAATAATATGTAGGAATCGCATATTTTTATGATTTTTATTATTTGCCTTTTTATTTGCTATCAAGGCTATCACGGGTTTGCATAATAAGCAGGCTTATCACGAATTTAGAGATGGGTTTTAAAAGGGCCGACTTTTATTGCACCGATGCACTTCATTTCGCTGAATTATATTAGCTAGGATTGATGCAATCTTTGCTCGTCCGTTCAACCATTTCATAGTTTTTCGAAAAAAAAATATTTTTCTTATTATCTTCCTCGCTTGTATGTTAGTTTTTGGTTCATTCCAAATCTTGGACCGCATACGGGTTTTAATTAATAAAACTAATGCCTGATCAAGTAAATTTAATGGGCTGTGTTCAGGGGCAACCAAGCGTTTATATGTGGACAAAGCATAAAACATAGATTTTGTACGCGGCGTAAACTATACTATACTGTGACACCAAATCACTGATTTTGTTGAGCTAAAAATTGTAAAACCGACTATTAACCATAGAAGAAAAAAACCGAAAAACCGACTAAAACCGACTATTCGCTATTTTTCAAAGCTAAAAATTGCGTTTATTTAGCTGACAATTGTTTTTATTGTCATTTATTTTTAATCATCGGAAAACTTGATAATACATATAGCAAATACAGTAAGAGAAAGGAAAAAAGCATGCTAACTTCGATTAAAAAAAGCGCTCGATCAAGGTAGTGTTGAGACTAGTCGGTAGTTTATGACTTGCACTTCTTCCATGAGTAAAAAGAATCCTGCTGTATGAGTTTCCTTTGCAAATAATACGAATTGAAAATCAAAGACAAAAATGAGTTATTATAAAATATTGTTTATCTGACGGCTGAAGCAAATATGCGTTATCGAGATTGCAAAACAATGTGAGATCAGAAGACGGTGATAATATCTTCTAATAGAATTTTATTTCCAGAGCCAGATGATGAAAAACTTCGTTGTACAGCTCTAGAGTGTATTTGGAAATTTTCACTTATTTAGCAACGATGCCGATAATAATTTGGACGTTTGCTAGAATTATCACGTTATGCGCAGTGATCGGCAGTAAGCGAAGAAACCGTGTTTGAAAATCGTGTCAAACTTTCCGTGTTCACTATTTACGGACATCTGAAAATCGATCTCATAAGATAAATTCAACAAACAGTATTCCGTGTTTTTGAATATTATTTTGCATTTACTTGGAAAAAACAAACATTTTTTGATGTAATCTGACGATTTAACGAAATATTTAGGTATATTTGAAATATTCAAATGTATAGAAGTATGTATGTACTGAAGTAAAATGTACTGTATTGAAATGTACTGAAGTACTGAACCATTTTCCATTCGTCTAGCTTAAAATAAGCTAATCATGAAAAAGGAAATTTTACTTAGAAATAGTCGTTTGAACACTGATTAACCTTCCGTTTACCAGCTGAAATAGTTATTACATTCATTCAGTGAAATTTTTTATGCTCTTTCTAAATATGTATGTTATTCCCTGTGAAAATTATTTTCGAAAGGGGTACAACTAAAAACTATTATAATGCATAAGAATAGGCGCCTGGTGGATATCCATGCAAAAACAAGAAAAAATATGTTTCTGTTGCGTAAAACACAACCATGGGTTGCATTTGAAAAGCTGAAAAGGGATAAACCACTAAATTTTTTATTAATACCTCATTTTCCCATTTTGAGTTTTTGTGATATCACTGTGGAATAAGCCAAAAAATGCTGATTTTTTACAACTCTATAATTTCTTATCAAGCTAAACTATAAAAACGATGTAACTGAAGCCAAAACGAGGCTAGACAACGTTTTGGACACATGGATGAGGAAGAACAGAAAAAATGCCAATAAAGTGATTCATTATGCCTCTGTCAAAGGGTTAATCATCAAAGCTCGACGACACCATTCTTTTTCAGCATTCTTATCATAAACAGACGTGACAATACATTATAATGCAATAAAATTTTATATCTTATCAGTATATTATTCCTTCAACAGCTTTACAGCTCAAGGTTTTGTGCTACTACAGTCAGGTTAACAATATATAATTTTTAAACGATAATTTACCAAGTATTACTGCGCAAAATTAGCGTATCTGTTTTTTACAGAGTACGATTTTGAAATGAAATTCAGTTTTAGTTCTTTATATAATTTTTAATTTGATTTTTTACACTTATCGTTTTGCACATCATAATATTATACTCGCAGCTTTTAGAATCTTTCGTATTAGGTACCGATTGAGATGGACGCAGTTGCGCAAGACTTTACTCACACTAACTCGCGAACTTAGTAGCTTAAAAATTATCGAAATTTTGAAAATTTTATTATTTAATATATGTGTTTTATCCATTACATTTCCTTTTTAAAATATATTCTAGTATTGCGCGCCGACGGATACTTGGATAAAGACTTGCACAATTTGCTAGAGGGCGGCCACGCGTCTGATGCTATAGCGTTGCTGATTAGCAAATGCGAGAACACCGTTGATTGCGACTACTTGGCAAGTAATGAATCGATCGTCTACGAGTTGATAGATTTTCAATCAAGCCCGGGTCCAGTTTTTACACAAGTTGATAAGGGCGTGCTTTACAGCGTTAAAGGTAAGTGCTTTTTGGAAGGATTTCAGGTATGAATGTCTAAAATAGCGGAAAATTAATTTTTTCGCATTTCGGTCCGATTAGCCTCGCAGTCGATGCGAAGTACTTTTTTTCAATCAAGGAGAACGGCCTTTGTTTTTTTTATACGCAGACCGTAGATAAGAAATTAAATTTAAAAATTAAAAATGTAATCGGCTGTCTGCCAGCTAGCTGCTTTCCTCCTTTCCGCTGAATCCTAAATTTGCCTTTCTATTGATTTATTTACAGAAAATATTGCACCACGTAGTCGGCGTTAGGTATTTCAAATCTCCGAAAATTTTTAGGTCAAGGCTTGTGCTGTATATGCCCGGCAAGATAAACTTGAGATATCCCGTTATCAATATAAAAAAGGCGGAAAAGCATTATACTTTCAGCGCTTTTTTGCGACTTTTGAGCTCGGAAAGTACCGTATTTTCGGTGCTTTGTGCAATCAAAACTATTTTCATTATTTTTATTTAATATTCGAGTTGTGTGTAAGTGTGTGTGTGCGTGAGGCAAAAGTTTTTACTGGATAATTTTGTGATACTTATATTTTCACTCAATGGGTATTCTCGGGCGCTAATTACAATTTTTTGATCAAAATGGCTCGATCGGACTCCTGAAACTCGGAAACTACGGATTTATGTAAAAGGTTTTGGTAGCTCTAGCCGCTGATGCAATTGCCGCAGGGTAAAATCTTCGCCACCCTAGGTCAACTTTTTATGCGCTATCGACTGGTGTGAACCACTTTACACTACAGTGTAAACTGATGTAATGCCGTAAGAAAAACGTGATTTACAAGTGTATTTTATCAAATTTCTCAAATCGCAGCGGATAAATTTTCTTAAAGTTTTCACCAATTATTCAATATCTTATGACTGACCTTACTAGAATTTGAAGAAAATTCACGGATTGGTTTCTGAGATACGGGAGCCCAAAGGTACCCTATGCATAGCGTAAAATTTAGGTTTTTGTCTTTTTGCAGAAACACAGATTGACTGTTGCTTCCAAAATTTGGCCCATGGGGTTTCTGGACCGCTGATTCCATATTCGCTACTTTAAATATACGATCTGGCATCATAAAACATGTATGAGACGGGCTGAAAGGAAATCACGTACGGGTACTTATAAACATGATTAATCACTGAAAAAGAGCTTGCACCAAGTCAAAATTTTTGACCTTGTAAACCAGCGCGAGTGAAATTTAATGCAAAGCAATCGAAAGCAGCAAACATGCGGCTTTCGAAAATACAAATCCAAATGTTTTTGCTTCTAGCGGCTAATTTAATATGCAACTTTTTGCATTTGTTTACAATGAGGGCAAAGTTGAACATTGTACAAAGTTGAACCCGACGCTATAAGATAGGACGTGATACAACATACTCAAAATAGGACGTGATGTAACGTACCCCATGCTATACAATAGGACGTGATAGAACATGTCCCATGCTGTAAGATAGGACGTGATATAACATACCCAGTGTTACAGGATAGGACGTGATATAACATACCCCATGCTACAAGATAGGACGTGATATACCATACCCAGTGCTATAACATATCCTGTGCTGTAAGATTGGTGTCCCAAAACATCAAAAATATGGTTTGCACCAAAAAAATCTTTAAACATCCCAAAACATAAAAAAATGGTTTTGACCAAAAAAATTTTTAAACCTCCAAAAACATCAAAAGTATGGTTTTGGACCAAAAAAGTTTTTTTAATATTCCAAAAACGTTAAAAATATGGTTATGATCAAACAAAATTTTTAAACATATCAAACCATCTAATGGTATAATTTCCAGATCATCCCAGAACATCAAAAATATGATTTAGGATAAAGAATTCTAAGAACCATTCTATAACGTCAGAAATATGGATTTAATCAAGGAAATGGTTGACAAAAGACAGTTTTAAAAAATTTAAAAATTTAATATGTTTTTACCAACAATTTTTTTAGAAATATCTCAAAAACATCAAAAATCCCGAAAATAAAAAAATACAAGAGACATCTCAATCCCATACAGCTATCAGGCCTAAGTTCAGCCAGGGCAACGCCGGGCAGCTCAGCTAGATACAAAAATATAAAAACCGCTCGCCGATCCATTGCAGAGTCATTCAATTTTTTATACTAATTACTGGTTTAGATATTACTTGTTTACAAACACTCTAGCAGATGGGGCAGCGAAGCGCCCCATTTGCTAGTTTTTATTTAATTTTAAATTTTAGAACTGACTGATCATGAAGGAATAGTTTTGAAAAATGAGCTTGCTAGCGAGAGTTGTAAACTAAGAGGAGCTTAAAGTTTAAACCTACCATTAAATTATAAAGATAATAATAAAAGATTTAAAGCTTTAAGAAAAAGAAAAATGTGGTAAATTAGAACAAATTTAAAGGATATGATGAAACATTATTGTTGAGAATAGGACGATCACGTGCTATGTATAATGACTCCTTGATTAAAAGATCAAAAGTGTTGGATGCCTGACTGATAACCTTGAAGCAATCTGATGTAATTGGATGATTGCTATTTGAGATATGTTTGTGAATAGCAGATAAACTATCACCCTGAATTGGCTTTCCTGTAGTAAATGAGATGCCAGTATGCTCTGCCATTCTACTCCCAAAATGTCGGCGAATCCAATTACATCAGATTGCTTCAAGGTTATCAGTCGAGCATCCAACTCTTTTGATCTTTTAATCAAGGAGTCATTATACATAGCACGTGATCGTCCTATTCTCAACAATAATGTTTCATCATATCCTTTAAATTTGTTTCAATTTACCACATTTTTCTTTTTCTTAAAGCTTTAAATCTTT
>JAVLUZ010000097.1:11466-72266 GCA_036768485.1 Mermis nigrescens
TATAGGTAGCGCTATCGCGCTACCTATGATTTACTAATAAGTACGCACAAACTGTCGAAAAACGGTATTTCACAGCATCAATGCAATATCAACTGGAACAAATAAAAATCGAAATATCAATCACTTATGCTCAAGTAGAACTGACAGAGTTCACATGAATCTTAAGCCCGTCAGACGTCCTTCGACCATTGCATCGATCGCCCTGACATAAACAAAGGATCATGTGATCTTGATGGCAAATAATTCATTTCGAAATAAGGGTGATCGGGGCACTCTGTCGCAAATGTCAAAAATTTTGAATCCGTACTTCCTCTATGTAATATTATTCAAACTGATTCGAGTGATGTCATGTAGACAACCATGTAAAAAGTTTTGGCCAGTGGGCAGACCTGTGATAAATAGATAAAGCTCGAGTCCAAGGTTCAAGCACACGTTGGCGTGAGGTGAAGGGCATTCACCATACGTGGGCAGCAAGAAAAATCTGGGGGGTCGAAAGATTTTTCAAAGGTCGAAAAATGGCCTTAAAAATGGTGATAGGGCGAAAAAACAAAATTTTTCAACGTTTCTCACCGAGCACATTCCATTGGCATCAAAAACTGCGAGAAGAACAAAAATAATTTTTCAAAAATTTATTTCTAAGGGGGGGGGGTATTTTGGTTGTTGGGGGGTATTTTTGCTTCCTCGGGGAGTGCATACCCTAAACCCCCCACGCCCAGATGTGGGTTTCACCTCATAGAAGTTGGAGAAACTCCCGCAAATTACTATAGATCCGAGAAATCTAGTTTTAGTAAGCTTTTGGCGATTTCACCCAACCAGACTACTAGAATTTTCTTGCTGCCCATGTTTAGTGGCAAGCACGATTGGGCGTGCGGATTACGCACAGTATGGCCGATCTGTAGGGGGGAAGTCAGCCCGTCTTGGGGATGGGTCAGGAATTGAGCGTTTTGGGCTAAAATGACACCTGAGACTGGTAAAAGCGCCAAAACAGCGTTAAAACTACATTATTAACAGTTTCAGGTCACTGTAAAGCATTTTAAAAAGAATCATTTCCCGAGAAAGTTTTACCAAAATTTAATTTTGGTGCTATTTTCGACGATTTTGCCACATCAAATCATGCAGAATTTGGTTGCTGACTTTGTGTGGTGATAAGATTTTAAGAATAACAGTTACACATAACTATATGAAAAATAATTTTGTTACGAGACGATATATCGTAACGCGTAACCAAAGTAAATCTTTTGGGCATTAGGTCTTGCGTTTTCTGATGAAGCATTATCAGGATTTCTGTATAGATCAATCAGCACTATAATTATTTTCCAGATTTAAGGTTTTTACTCTGGGAATTCATACGTTTGAATGATTTAAACTAAAAGCTGGTAGCTTAAATGCTTTAAAAGATGCTGCTGTAATAAATTTAGGTTTTAGGATTCTCATTTTTTTTACTTTGTATAGAGGCTGTCTTTCACCGAATTTTAGCATCGTTTTCGCAGATATTATTTACTTAAACTTTTATCACTTGCAGCTTCAAAAATTCAAGAAAATTTAATCTTTCTCAGATGCCAAAAATCTATCAAATTTGCAAAATTAACATTACTTGAATTATATAAAGTTCAACAAATGTAACGCACTTAGACGAACATGTTATTGTTCGCAAATATGTTTCTTTGATTGGGTCATTGCAATCGTCGGTAAATTTAAGAGGTATGCGGTAGATATCCTGCAAAAGAAGCCATTTTTTTCAACGTCTTTCAGCATGCAGCTTATACCATTGAACAGCGTCGTATTGTAGAGAATGAGTTTCCGCTAAATTAAACAAAACGAATTGAAGACTAACTTTTCTAATTCATTAAATATTATAACGAAAAAGGAGAAATGAACACAGGAAATCTGAATTCTTGGAAATACGAGTCATATCCACACCTGGGCGTGGGGGGGGGCTTTGGGGGTATGCACCCCCCAGATACCAAAAATAACCCCCAGAAATCAAAATACCCCCCCCCCAGAATTCAATTTCTGAAATTTTTTTTTCGTTTTTTTCGCAATTTTTTGATGCCAATGGATAGTGCTTGATGAGAAACGTCGAAAAATGGTGTTTTTATCGCCATTCCACCATTTTTAAGACCATTTTTTGACCTTCAAAAAATCGTACACCCCGGAATTATCTTGCTGCCCACGTATGGTCATATCCAGAATGCAGCTGGCATTGGCTTCAATGCAAATTGGTTGTCGAAAGTATTGCTTTTTCGAAATAAGACATTTTATTATTCAAAATTTTACTTATTCTTATATTAAAATTTAGAGTAAAATGTCGAAAAATGGTGTCCTTTGCCTTTGCTATCGATTTTTCGGCCTTTTTTAAACCTTGAAAATCTTTTAAGCCATGTTTCCAGCCGAATCCGATCCTAAAAATCTGGATCCTGCCCGTGTTTGATATCCCACCTCTCGTTAGTCTTATCCTCGCATATCTCACTTAGCCGCTCGCCCCATTCTACCTTGCGTACCATCTCCTCGATTCCCACTTCATTATTTGTCCTTTGCGTATCCTTAAGCAGTTCATATTTAATCTCTTCATTTCTTTCACTATTTTTGCCTTACTTTTTTGTGACTAGTGAATTGCAAACGGAATATGTCAGGCGAGAAAACATCTATCTTCTTAAGAAAGCAAATATAAGTAGTCAATATTAGCGAAAAATTCAAAGAAAATAGATTTGTTGCACGTCAATTTAGTGGGACTCGAGGAGAAGGGATACGCGATGAGATGAAATTTTCTATTGCGGTTATTTTTCATATTTTAACGTAATAATTTGGATGCTACAATGAGGTGGGACCATACATGGGCAGCAACAAAATTCTGGGGGTCCGATGGGGCCAAATTGCCAAAATTAACACCAAAAATTCAATTCTGAGGGTTTATCGATTTTTGGGAGGCTCTTTCAGATTATGGGGGTCTAGACCCTCAGGCCACCCACAACCATATGTGGATAACGAGGAAGCGGTCACGGGAAAACGCACCATCTCAAATTTTTCCGGCGCTTCGCGTCGGATAATACCAATTAATGACATTTATTTACTGTATTTGCGATCTGGAAGCTATTTTTTGCTCCATGGAATAGCTTCCAAAACAATTTCAAGAGCAAAAAAAGCCGTTTCAGTATAGATTTCTTCTATTTTTGAGCATACCTTTTATGAAATTTTCGACGTTCGGTGTCAAATACTACAAATGCAGGAAATCGAGCAGTAAATCAAGCTTTTAAACGTCTTTCAACGCCTAAATTTCACAAATTTTTCAGCGCTTTGCGCCGGATTTTCGCTAAAGAAAAAGAAATTTAATAATTTTTTCTCACAAAATTGTCGAAAATTAAAAATTTTTCGGAGAAATCTTGCCTCAAATGCGATTTAAATAAAATTAGACAATGTAAAAGCCGATAAATGCTATTTCGCTCGTGAAGGGCAAATTTTGTACCTATTTTTGACCGTTTTTGGAAAAGTTGAGTTACCGCCCCCTCAGGAAATTCTAGATCCGCCATTGGTGTAATAGCGTGGTTTTGACGTATTTTAGCGTTTATTACAATGTATGAGGTCATTTTGGCCCAGAAATATAAAATTTTTATCCACTTTAAGACCGACTGACCTCTCTCCTCCCAGTGGCCGTGCTGTGCATCTATGTTTATAACCATACACAGGCAGCATCCAAATTCTGAGGGGAGTACAATGTGGCAAAATCGCCAAAAATAACGTCTACATTTTTGATTCTGGGGATCTGTCAATTTTAGGGGAGAGTGTCTTTCAGATTCACTGGGGGTCGAGACCACACGTGGGCGTGGGGGGTTTGAGGGGTATGCATCCCCAGAACTTGAAATACCCCATCCCCAAAAATCAGAATACCCCCCAGAATTCAAATTTTTGAAATTTTTTGCTTTTTCAGCAATTTTTTGATGTCATTGGATAGTGCTCGATGAGAAACGTCGAAAAATGGTGTTTTTTTCGCCATACGACCACTTTTAAGACCATTTTTTGACCTTTGAAAATTTTTTCGAAAATTTTCTTACCCCCCACCCCCAGAATTTCGGTGCTGCCCACCTATGGTCGAGACCCTCCATGGAGCCCTGTATGCTTGCCACGCCGAACCAAGTGAAAATCCCGGAACCGAAAAGTTCAAAGGTTAAAAAGGGCCGAAAAAGTAAAGGCGTAGCAATACGAAATTTTTCCGACGTTTCTCATCAAAATCTCCTGATTTACGAAAAATTTGTGCATGAAATTTTAGTTGACGAATGGCTTGATAATGGATGCGCATTCATCAAACGTTTTTTGGTCGTCGTTTAATACGTATAATTTTCGGAATTGTAAATTAATCAATTCACTGAACTTCATTGGCGAACTAGTACAGGCATACATGTACGGGAGGGATCTGAGGTTCTAGGCCACCCCAGAATAGAAAAATGGAAAATAGACAAAATGAAGGCCGAAAATTATGGATGAAAACAAAAGTGCTTGAAATTGAGCAAAAACAATGAAATAACGTAGTTTTAACGCCATTTTAACCTTTATACCAGCTTTTGAGGTCATTTTGGCTTGGAAAAAGCTTAATTTCGCTGCCCTCAGATAGGCTGGACCCCCCTCCACCCAGGTCGCTGTGCGTGTTTTTGTCTAGAATTCATATTTTTCATATAAATATGCAGTTTTTGAAGTGATCAATGATTCTGTGGTTTCAACAAAGATTTCGCAGCGAAAATATTTATCACCTAAAATATTTTTATCAATTGTTAAGCGAGAATTCGAACATTTTGGTGCTCCGCGTCCTGTGTTGTGAAAGACGTTTACTGCTAAGGTAGCGTATCAAGAAAGGCATCAGCTAATTGGTGGATATTGGATATCTTTCAAAGTAAATTATCCCAAATGTATGTTATAATAAGAGACCATTTAATAACATTTTGAGGAAGTGTAGGTTCCATTTTCGTAGTTGTTCGAGCTTATCGAATTTCTTAATTTTTTCGAACTAGTCTGTTATGGTAGTAAGGATTTAGACCTTAGAAATCGACTGGAAATGCGATTTTACGCGTGTATAAACGATTTTTGGGACCTTTTCTTTCGGAAATTCAGGGAAAACCTTGTCTACCACAGATGCATTATCGAGTCAAAGTTAAAAGACTCATTTTCTCTTTATTTTATAAGCAGATTATTTTATTTTGTATTCCTGTACTAATCCATTTTATATTTTACTATTTGTTTCTTTATTTCATATTTTTTTATTTCTTTATTCTTCTCTTCTCACTTTATTTTATTATTTAATATTATATTCCTTCATTTCAATCGTTTCTTTCTTTCTAAATATTTCTTTTTGCTCCTGCTATTATTTTTTCCTGTAATTTATTTAGTTTATTACTTCCTTCTCATTATTTTCTTTCTCGAATGCTTCTACGATTATTCCACAAAAAACGACCTCCACAAATTACCAGACGATAGACCAACACTAACAATCGCATGAGCCGTTCGTAGCCCGTTTCTTATGTCGTTAAGGAGGTAATAGGGTTAGAAGAGTGCGATTTGTTTTTTTGACCCACCAAACGCCAAAATTTTCAGAACCACTTTTATAAATTCCACCTGACGACTCACAAACGTTCCAGTGGATCGTAGAAATCCAGTTGCATTTTGAAATTGAAATTTTTGCAATTGTTTTTGAAATGAAACGGCTGGTCCTTAAAACGATCCAAACGTCGATCATATTCCTTCGATTGATAGCCGATTTGGCCCTAGCTTGGTTTATGCAAATTAGGGACGTGTTGACGATGAGAAGAAAATCGATCGAGGGCGACGTCGTCGTTATAATTGGCGGCGCCGGTGGCATCGGGTCGACGTTGGGCCAAAATTTGGCCGTTTGCGGAGCTAAAATTGTATTGGTTGATTTGAATAAAGTATGCAATGTAATGAAGAGAAGCTTCAACATTGTCTTTTCTGCGACATCTATTCCTAATGAGAAAAAAGAGACCCCACAAATGGGTGTTAGGACTACTGGGGGGGACTAACTGGACGATGGATAAACAGCGTGGCTGAGTCGGGGGAGGTCAGCCGATCTGGGCGGGGGCCCGACATTGTCAGTTTTTCCGGGCCGAAATGACCTCTAAAACTAGTATATTTGCTAAGCTTTAAGACGATGTTATTCCACAGTTTCTGATCAATTTCGAACACATTGAAGAAACTTTCCAATTTCTATCCAATGTGAAGGGTCTAGACCATACGTAGGCAGCAAGAAAATTCTGGGGGTCAGGATAGATAAAATTGTCAAAAAATCTTACTGAAAATAGAATTCTGGGGGTCTACGGTAATCTGGGGGGGCTTCAAATTCTGAGTGACGGGTACTATTCCCCCGAGCCCCCCGGGCTCATGTGTGGTCTAGACCAGATATGCACAGCATAGGGATTCTGAGGGAGGCTGGAATTTTAAAGCGCCTTATTGGCCTAGGTACACGAAGGTCAGAAAAACACAAAAATTAAAAAAATCAACAAATTGAACAAAGTACGAGTATAGTCAAAACATGAGTTTATGGCGCGAAGTGTCGAAAATTTGACACTTTTGAGCAAATGGATAGCTAACAAACGCTTTAAAAAAGTAGCTTTTCGAATTTTTAGAAAATTGTTGGAAACTTTCGTAAAAATCGCGAATTCTCGGGAATGGATGCAAAAGTTTTCCTGGGTACTGAAACCTCCAACGTTTCTTATCGAGCACTATCCATTGGCATCAAAAAATTGTGAAAAAACAAGAAAAATTTCAAAAATTGAATTCTGGGGAAGGGGTATTTCGGTTTCTGGAGGGTATTCGGCCTTCTGGGGGTGCATACGCTACCCTCCCCCACTTCAAATGTGTGGTCAGCATCCATTAGATTTTTTCTCAATTTGCTTCATCAGACCTCACCTAGAGACAGACATGTAAGAGGTGGATGATGGGATCCTCGTTCAAAGTTAATCGTCATTCCACCCAAAGCCAGAAAATTTTTGACTTACTCTCCGATTTAAAAAAATGGATTTTTGGCTGTTTATGGCCAAATATTGGATGTCATTTCTCCCCCAACACTAAGTGACAGGGAACCCAAAAAATTTATATCCCGTCTTTTTCATCTATGTACGGGACATCGACCAAAATAGCGAACTCTAGGTTAGCAAGTTCAATTACTTTCATAGCTACTATACATAATTGTTTTTCTGTGCTGGCCCATAAAAAAGGCTACATTCCGATAAAATGGGTCATTACTTCGGCTGATGTAAACATAAAACTTTAGGACCAGCTGCATTAGTAAGATAAAGATGTCTTTGTTTGAACCGCGTTAAAAAAAGTTGGCCGGCTGTCAGCGGTTTGTGCACTCCAGCACTTTGTTTACACCTCACTATGACATTGTTTAAGTCCCAAAGTTTCTGCATTGTATCACTTTAATGCATATGTAGGCATCCTTTTTTTGCCATTTTTGACAATATATCCTGTCACAAAAATTAATTAGCACATTTTTATAGCCCCAGAATATATACACATCCTAATGAGTGCGAAATTTTCAGGATGTCGTCAAAAAAGGTTGCAAATCGATGTCAGGAAGGACCAATGACGCTATTGGTGTTTGAACAATTTTAAAGTGGAGAGTAAACAAATTACCTTAGCGCCCTAAGTCTTGACATCTGACCAAAATTTTTTACACGGTTTGAAACGAAATACTTTTATCTACCTAAAGCAGCCGATTCTTACCGTCTTATATTCACATCAACAAAGTCATGAAGTGTTCAATCGGACTGTAGCCTGTTTTATGGGCCAGCCTGTATAATATTAGATGATCGCCTTTGTCCAAGGTAAAATAAAACCTGAGGTTTTCCTCTTAAAAATGAACTTCTTTTGGGCACACTTGACATGCTGGACATGAGTGTGGAAACAATTTTGCTGAAAATGTGTTTACAATTGATTATGCAGATTTATGCAAATTTTATCATTATGGGTTCAAGCCTGCCTGAGCCTCTTCTCGGCCTACGCAAGAGTATGTCAATGTAAGTATTTTTTATAACGTATAGCATGCAAACTAAGCCAAGGCCTACGAATAATGGCTGGGATTAGGATTTGACACCAAAATCCAGCGGCTAATTTCGAAAAAATTAATTATTAGTAACTTCAATTATTAATTTTATTTTCGTTGTTGACCGTTTTATTCTATATCTTTATTGTGTATTGTAGCTTCGCTGACAATTGGTCAATTTCGATCACTATTGAAATGCCAATTTTCGGTATAAATTTCACTTAATCATTTATATAATTGATAATTGAAATTAATTGAAATTTATTCATAATTTATTTTGTAATTTATTTATAATTTATTCATAATTTTAGGAGGCTGTTGAAAAAAGAGTTAGAGTACTGGAGGAGAAAGGATTGCCCGTTTGGTCATTTTGTTGCGATTGCACAGACGAAAAAGAATTGAAAAAATTGGCGCATAAAATTTACGATCACCCGGATTTAGGGCGCGTGGACATATTGGTCAATTCTGCCGGAGTACTTATTCTGAAATCTATCCTCGATCTATCCGCCGACGACATTCGAAAGACGTTCGATGTCAACGTTATGAGCATTTTCTTTGTAATCAACGAAGCTACATATTTAAAAAATGTAGTCATGTTACCAACATTCATGACAGCAGCCAAATTATGAGGGCCGATGAGGCCAAATTGCCAAAAATAGCACCAAAAATTCAATTATGGGGGTCTATCAATTTTGGGGGTCCGCCAGATTATTGTGGGTCCAGACCCCCAGACTCCCCGCGGCCGCTCATGTATGGATACCACCATAAATGCACAGAACAAGAATTCTGCATAGGGGGGGTTGGAGCCCACAAAATTTGAGAAAGTGCTGCTAAAAAACGACGACCGGTCAAAAACATGGTTTCTCGACTTTTGAAAAATGCTTATTCTTCAAAATAATAAAAACATTCAAAAATTTCTGAAAAAATTCGGAAAAACTGAGGAAATCGAACAAAATCTTCCCAAAAAATTTATGTATGGTGGGAAGCGACGAAAATCTGAGACTTTCGAGCCAGAAATGAGCTAAAAACGTTTAAAAAAGAACACCTTTTACAATTTTTACCAAAACTCGACAATGGTGGGGTTTGCGGCCCTTTTGTGAAGGGTCAGTTACCATTCTGGGGTCAAAACTCCCTTAACCCTCCCAAGTGGACTACACATGCAGGAGTAGAAGGTTCGGGTCTCGGCCCCTTCCCCGAATATTCGGCAGACGCTCTGTCCCTAGAATCAACAGATTCCCAGAATTAAGCATTTGGTGCTATTTTTGGCAATTTTTCACCCCCGGACCCCCAGAATTCGGCTGCTGGAGAAGACTGGCGGACCCCCCTCAATTCAATAGACCCCAGAGTTGAGTTTTTTGTTGCAAAATTTGGCAATTTAGCCCTATCTGACTCTCTTAGACTGATCATACTGCGCTAGGTACATACTTTGTTCATTCACATGTATACCATGCATGCATGTACAGCATGCAAATTCTGAGGTTCGGGGCCCTAGAAATTTTCAGAAAATGCCTTTTCAACTCATAAATCATAGATTATTCAACGAAACCCGCTTTTTCAAAAATTCAGGCCACGCTCATTTTTCTAAAACAAAGAATATATGAAATTGGGAGAAAAAATTAGAAAAAATTGAGCAAATTGAGTAAAAATTCAGTCAAAAATTAGTATATAGCACGAAGAGCCGAAAATTTGGCACTCTTTAGCCAAAATTTAGCTAATAATGTTGGAAACCACACATTTTACGATGTTTTAGAAATATAAAAAATCTTGGGTTCAAAGCCACCCCACTTAACTTCTATCTGAAAAACACGGTGGGGGTGGGGTAGGAATCTAAAGACCCCCAGAACGAAGTAAATCGGAAATTTTAGGGCAAAATGAAGCGAAAAAGGACGACTAAGAAGAGTAAAAAAATCAAAAAATTTTCAAATCGCTTGAAATTTACCAAAAGCTAAGAATTAACATTGTTTTATGTTGGTTTATGTTTATGTTTCATGTTATGTTTTTATTATTATTCTTATTTTTTATGTCGGTCTTTAAAGTCATTGATTGGTCTGAGCGGAATGAGAATTTAAAATCCACGCGTCTAAAGACAGCTTACTCGAGTGCTATGTGTCGTGCGATTTTTCGCACAAATTCAATGAAGCGCAAGAATGAAAAGCCGATATAAAGGGCTTTTCAGCTGCTTAATTCCATTTTATTAGTTGCATTATTTTGCAATCAGCAGGTTTAAACATTTTGATCAAACTTTCTGTCAGTTTATTAGTTTTCTTTTTGTTTATTGTCGTTTCTTCGCCTGCTTGCTTTTTTCTGAATTTTATTTAAAATTTAAATTTTAAACTATTTGATGAGTAATGTTATTTCATATTCATTTGAGGGTCACTTTCTGTAAGACTCGACTCGAGGTTGGTTGAGTCAAAAATCAAGCTGCCCTGATTTTCAGCGTATATTACGTAATTTTTAACGCTGAGTTTAATAGTACAAAGCATTTTTCCTTAAAACAAATATTCGTTGTGTAAAGTGAATGTAAAGTAACAAAAATCACCACTTTTGTTAAATTTTGCAGGGTCTAATGTTTTTCATTATAACTCAGGATCAAGGCTATCAAACTAAATAATTCATTTTTTATTTGAGAGATGAATAATTTTTACATCCTGTAAAATTAATTTGAACTATCAGTCTCCCTTCAATATTTTTTGATATACTTAGAAACATAAAACATCAACAATTGAAACTTCAATTTTTTCGACAGAATTCCAACATAGCGCATGCACCATATGCGGGCCCTCATTCATTTTTGAGCAATAAATATTTGAATGGAACATGGTATGCTAAGAAATGGCTGTAATTTGACAGATCAGCCTCAGAATGTCACAACTTTTACCATTAATGAATTTGGACAATCTTTTACACTGCATCGTGACGCTAGCTGTTATCAGGGGCTTATGCATTACATGAAAAATTTATATTTAAAAATGACAACTTTTTAAGTAACAGACCTTAAACAAGAACGTGGAATGCTAAAAATTATGAAATTTGTGCGATTTTGACAGGCAATATCAAGATACTTTTTTCTGACTTTTTAAGAAAGTGGGCCGCATTTCACATTGTAAAATGTTGTCAAAACTATTAGGGACATTTATAGAAAATTCAACAAAATCAGAGGATTAACACTTATTAAAAGAAAACATGAAGTGCTGAGTAATGATCAAAATTAGACTATTTTGACATATACAAATATGTAATGGATATTTTCTTAATAAAATTCTCTAATAAAAATGGTTGTCAAACACTACAATTAGCTTGTTAAATATTATCATCTAGCATCATGGAGGGAATAATAAAAAAATATAATGATTACGTTTTTAGCAATAGACGTTAAATGAGACGTCGAGTAACTTGAAAATCAACAAATTTTCAGATCTGGACTTTAGTGAGAAAAATGGAAAAAACATAACGGTAACTTATAGATATTAAGGAATGTACTATGCCTGAAATTATCAAATTTGAAATAATTTCGATTTAAAATTACAAAATTTTTTCTTATTCTGTACTTCTTTAAGAAGTACGCACGAATTTATTTAAGTCATTAAAAAACATTGTACTGACAACTAAATTTTTGACTTGCTGCTCAAAGTGTAGTAATTTAGTTCTTCAGATTTTCTCAAAGACTAACAAATTTTATTCAAGAAAAGAAACAACCGAGCGATTTTTGGTTAAAACTGTTCAAATTGAAAATTTTTCAATAAATTACGTTTCTTTTAGATGTCGACTTCTCTAAAAATTTCACTAAAATGCGTTAATAATGTGTCAGAGTTATACATGGGCAGCCAAAAAATTATTGGCGTCCAATAGGGCAAAATCGAGAAAAATAGCACTAAGAATTCAATTCTAGGCGGTCTATCGAATTTGAGTTGGGAAGTCCGCCAGATGCTCGAGGGGTATGAACCATACATGCACAGCATGAGAATTTTGGTGGGGGCAGAATAAGGCCCTAAAAATTTTCAAAAAGTGTTATTTTTAGCATAAAAAAACTTTGGAGTATACGTCAAAGACACTGTTTTGTTTCGTACAATCCTAGGTTTTTCTAGACTATCATGAAAACATAAAAAAATTCGAAAACATTTTTCAGAGAAATCGAGGAAATTGAAGGAAGTACAGTCAAAAAATGTATGTGTGGCGCGAAACGCCAAAAATATGAGACTTTTGAACCAAAAAATGAGCTAAAAACAGTCTAAAAATCACACTTTTTACAATTCTTTTTAAAATCGACAATTCTGAGGGGTCGCATCGCATCGCAGCCATTTTGCGGGTGGTCTGCAGCCCTTCTGTGGGGGTCAAACCCTCCCCTAAAGAACAGGTATGTTTCAGACCCCACGCCCATGTGTGGTCTTAGCGCGAGCGATTACCCATATGTATAAAGTTACCCGAAAAACAGATTGACTTGTTGACTCAAAATTCTTTTAATATGATCATTTTGAAGATTTTCCACGTTCCATTAAAACGTAAATATGTTTCTCAAACAGTACATGAGTATCATATTCTTTCCTAAAAAATTCCCCGATAACACTTAATAAGGTGCTGAAGTGTTAATGACAATTAACTAACCAATTTATATCAAAGGATTTTCATAAGGAAATATCTTTGCGCTTTCAGCATTTTTAAATTTTGATCATTCCTCATCACACCATGTTCTTTTTAACTATGTGTAACTCAAAAAGTGGTCCTCTGATTTTGAAAAGAAATTTTTATAAAAAGTTTCTAATAATGTTTGACAACATATTACATTATGGACTGCGGCCCACATTTTTTAAAAGATTAATAAGAAAATATTTTGACATTGCCTGTCAAAATTTCACAAATTTCGTAATTTTTTTAAGCACACCACGATCTCTTCGAAGATGTGTCACTTAAAAAGAGGTCATTTAATTAGAATAATTCTTTGCACGAATCTCTGATTTCAGTCAACGACACGATGTAGTCAACATTCAATGAGGGTGAAATGTTGTGACATGCTGAGGCCAATCCGTCAATTTTCATCATTTCTTAGCATACCATGTTCCTTTCAAACGTCTAATGCTCAAAAAGTGACCGTTTTATTTTTTATCTTTATCGTTTATACAGTAGAAGCCTCTAGTGATAAGCTATAAAATTTTATAATATGAATGAGGGCCCGCATATAGTATATGCGCTATATCGTAAATCGTCGAAATCGAAGTCGAACTTTTTTATGTTTTATGTTTCTAATGATATCAAAGAATATTGAACAAGCTACTGTGAGTTTAAATAAGCTTAAAAAATGTAGAAATTAATCATTTCCAAATAAGAAAAGAATTGTTGAATTTGATTGCGGTGATCTCGAGTTATGATGAAAAATGCCAGACCCTGTCAGATTTGACAAAATTGTCGTTTTTGTTACTTTACACTCACTTCAAACAACGAATATTCGTTTTCGAGAAAAACAATTTACACCATTGAACTCAGCGTCAAAAGCTACATAATATATATTAAAATCAGATGTGGTTTTTTTACTTGTCCATGCTAAGTACATGAGAGTGGCATCTTTAACCCGTAGTTAGAATTTCGACATTTTTATCAAAGCACGCAACGGATGTTTCAGGCTATGAAAACGACGAAAATGATTTTGTGCGCACTAGTTTGTTTTACACTGATTATATTATTTCAATTTTTTATTATCTTCTATATTTTGTATTCTATTTTATACTATTTAAAATTTGTATATTCTATATTTTATATCCTTAATTCTTTATATTTTATATTAATATTGAATATTTTATATTTTGTATTTCACACTCTTTATTCTCTGCGTTCTCTTTCAGTTTTTGTCTCCGAATCATTCGTTTTTTCTGTTCTATCGATAAAATAGAGTTTTACCGCTAATCAAAGCATAAAAAACATCGCTCATTAAACAGCTGACAGCGTTGTAATTATTAAGCGTGGCCGATCTGGGGGGAGGTTAGCCACCTTTGCGGGGGGGAGAACTGAATTTTTTGAATCCAAATCACCCGAAAAAATGGTAAAAATCCTGAAATGGCGTTAAAACTACGTCACAATTTTTCTTGGCCAATTTCAGAAACTTTATTTGGAAATTATTAATTTTAATCCTTTTTTGGCTTTCATCGTTAAAACTACCTTTTTAAACAGTTTCAGATCAATTTAGATCACTTTTAGGGATAAGTTTTGATTTTTGTCCGTTTTGTCTTCATTTTGCCTCATTTTCCCGCGAAAATTTTTCATTTTACCATTCTGTGGGTCCAGAGACTCTCAACCATAGGTGGGCAGCACCAAAATTCTGGGGGGGGGTAAAAAATTTCTGGGGGGGGGGGGGGTGAAAAAAATTTTTAAAGGTCAAAAAATGGTCTTAAAAGTGGTCGTATGGCAAAAAACACCATTTTTTGACGTTTCTCATCAAGCTCTATCCAATGGCATCAAAAAATTGCCAGAAAAGCAAAAAAAATTTTTCTGGGGGGGGTATTTTCATTTCTGGGGGGGGGGTATTTCAACTTCTAGGGGGTGCATACCCCCAAGCCCCCCACGCCCATGTGTGCTCTAACTCTCACAAACCCCACCCGCTCCTGACACCCATAATTTAAAAATCGAAAATTTTCTGGAGAAATGAGGCAAAATGAAGGCCAAAATAGTTGAAAATTAAAAAGTTTATTCAAATTTGTTTAAAATTGACCAGAAACTGTGTAATAACATAGTTTTAAAGCTATTTTAGCGCTTATACCAGTTTTCGAGGTCATAGTGGCCCCAAAAAACTAAATTTTTGACCCCCTCAGACTGGAGAACCACGGCCGCTAGAAAGGCCATGCTGTGCTTCTATGGACATCACGCATAAGATGGCAAACGCTGATCGAAAATAGTCTTCCAGGCCATCAAAGCCTTTCTGCCCTCAATGTTGGAAGGAAACGAAGGTCATATTGTGACCCTTTCTTCACTAGCTGGATATTTCGGCCTAAGTTTTTCGTCTGCTTATAGGTATATATGCTAGTCTAAAGATGTTATGTGATACCAGGCGTAGACCCTTAGAACCGTTGAATTTTTGATGGAAAAAAGGTGGAATTAAGGTTAAAAAGAGATAAAAATAAAAAAATTTGCACAATTATTCGAAATTATTTAAAAAATATATTATTAATTCAAGAAATTTGTTTAAAATTTTTTCGTTTAATTCTTTAGACGATTTTACCTCAAGTTGGTTCCTGCCTGATTCTTCAGACAAGCTCACTTCCCCAAACGAAAAAACTTGCATCCATTGTCATTGATTTTCATCAATTTCTCGTTTTGCCTCAAATTCCTATTTTTTGTCCTTGGGTCTCGAGTAAACCTGAAATCCCAACTTTTTACGTTTATATCTAGTATCAGCTCTCTAGGACTATGTCTGTGTAGCCCGAAAAATTATATCTGCTTTCTCTTTACAGCTGACCTGTTCCATAATTATTTTGAAGATTACCGAATTTTGAGTTTTAAAAGTCCCGAGAATTTTTGCGTCTGACAAACTCGCGTGTTTTTCTAGTACACTTTATTGAATATTGCATTATAATTTAAGTTGATTGACGTTCCATCATTTTTAAGTGAACGATAGAAATGAGGTCACACAATATTTTATTATGTCATGATATATTAAAGCATTAGTTCGAGTCGGCCGCGTCGAGCGACATCCAGAAAAATGGGGGTTCCCAAATCCAGATTTTAGTAGATTTCAGCCTAAAGCATAGAGAAGTCTATTAAAATTTGACCAGGAATTTTTCACGTTCGACTAAAAATTCGTGTAAATCAAGCTTTATTTGATACCGGGCGTTAAAACGATTCGTACAATCATAAATGTATTTGCATGAATATAATTTAAAATTATGAAAAAATTGATAATGATTATGATGTTCAATATTGTATTCATTGTGAGACTCTAATTCGATTTCCGATCACTAATTTAGGAATATTTCACGCAATACGTATGCACATACGTGTAATAAGGGGTAGAGGGTTTGGATAGAGATCCCCCATCCAGACTTGGACTTCCCCATCCCCGCAAAAGTCAGAAAATTGTTGACCCCCAATTTTTGGAAAAAAAGTTGCGTTTTTAGGCTATTTTTAATTGTTTTTTGCAAAAAATTGAAGGTCATTTAAATCCTCCCCTATAAATGGTTGGGGATCCCCTCCGGAATTTCAATCGTTACATGTATGCGCAGGCATCAGTAGCTTTAAGAAAAATATTAATTGTGTCCTTATTACCATTGCTGATTTCAGTCGAGTCGTTCTGTGTAATGATTTCAATTTAATCACACGAGCTGCTTTTTACAAATATCAGAATTTTTAATTAGCGACCGTGAGTCGTCTTGTCACTGTTGGAGGGGCTCATATCTAAAATAAAATAAAAGGCACTCGATGAAAGTTCTCGGATAAAAAAGTACAGTTTCTAGAAGAATTACCACATTTGCTGGTCGATTAGTGTAATATTTGTTGTTAATTTAGGAAAAGACGCAAAATGAAATTTTTGCGCAAGCATGTGATGCGAAAAAATGCCCAGCATGGTCTAAGGCAGCCAACCGACCTGTTAGGGGGTCAATAAATGAGCCTTTTAGGGCCAAAACGACACCAAAAACTGGTGTGAATGATAAAATATGCTTAAAAATACGCTAATGTACGACTTCTGGTCAATTACGAGCAATTCTGATGAAATTTCGATTCTCACCCATTTTTATCGTTCGCCACATTTCCCCATCAAATTCCTCATTTTTCCATTCTATACCGTTTTTTCCTGCCGTTCGCGCAGTTTTTATGGTCTAGATGTGCACTCGGTAATATAAGGTAAACACGGTATAACCAGTCAACCTGCATTTCTAGTAGAGAAATTGCGTACCCCAACGTACGGTTAACTAGGCAGACGTAAGACATGCCGGGCATAATGAATAACAGTCTGTCATATCGTCCTAGTCCTGGACTAATGCGAATCGTTCATCTGTCTTTAAGAAGCCCCACGATAATCTCTTCTTATTTTTCAGCACGGCTGTCTTTATTGCGGCAATAATATGTAGGAATCGTATATTTTTATGATTTTTATTATTTGCCTTTTATTTGCTATCAAGGCTATCACGGGTTTGCATAATAAGCAGGCTTATCACGAATTCAGAGATGGGTTTTAATAGGCCGACTTTTATTGCACCGATGCACTTTATTTCGCTAAATTATATTAGCTAGGATTGATGCAATCTCTGCTCGTCCGTTCAACCATTTCATAGTTTTTCGAAAAACAACATTTTTCTTATTATCCTCCTCGCGTGTTTGTTAGTTTTTGCTTCATTCCAAATCTTGGACCGCATACGGGTTTTAATTAAAGAACTAATGCCTGATTAAGTAAATTTAATGGGCGGCTGTGTTCAGGGGCAACCAAGCGTTTAAATGTGGACAAAGCATAAAACATAGATTTTGTACGCGGCGTAAACTATACTATACTGTGACACCAAATCACTGATTTTGTTGAGCTAAAAATTGTAAAACCGACTTATTAACCATAGATGAAAAAAACCAAAAAAAACCGACTAAAACCGACTATTCGCTATTTTTCAAAGCTAAAAATTGCGTTTATTTAGCTAACAATTGTTTTTATTGTCATTTATTTTTAATCATCGGAAAACTTGATAAATACATATAGCAAATACAGTAAGATAAACGAAAAAGCATGCTAACTTCGATAAAAAAGCGCTCGATCAAGGTAGTGTTGAGGCTAGTTGGTAGTGTATGACTTGCATTGCACTTCTTCCATGAGTAAAAAGAATCCTGCTGTATGAGTTTTCATTGCAAGTAATATGAATCGAAAGCCAAAGACGAAAATAAGTCAGTATAAAATATTGTTTATCTGACGGCTGGAGCAATTACGCATTATCGAGATTGCAAAACAATGTGGAATCAAAAGACGGTGATAATATCTTCTAATAGAATCTTATTTCCAGAGACAGATGATGAAAAACTTCGTTGTACAGCGCTAGAGTGTATTTGAAAATTTTCACTTATTTAGCAACGATGCCGATAATAATTTGGACGTTTGCTAGAATTATCACGTTCTGCGCAGTGATCGACAGTAAGCAAAGAAACCGTGTTTGAAAATCGCGCTCAAACTTTCCGTGTGCACTATTTATGGACATCTGAAAATCGATCTCATAAAGATAAATTCAACAAACAGTATTCCGCGTTTTTGAATATTATTTTGCATTTACTTTGAAAAAATAAACATTTTTTGACGTTATCCGACGATTTAACGAAATATTTAGGTATATTTGAAATATTCAAATGTATAGAAGTATGTACTGCAGTAAAATGTACTGTATTGAAATGTACTGAAGTACTGAACCATTTTCCATTCGTCTAGCTTAAAATACGCTAATCGTGAAAAAGGAAATTTTACTTAGAAATAGTCGTTTGAACACTGATTAACCCTCCGTTTACCAGCTGTTATAGTTATTACATTCATTTAGTGAAATTTGTATGCGCTTTCTAAATATGTTTGTTATTTCCTGTGAAATTTATTTTCGGAAGAGGTGCAACTAAAAACTATTACATTGCATAAGAATAGGCGCCTGGTGGATATCCATGCAAAAACAAGAAAAAATAGGTTTCTGTTGGGTTAAACACAACCATGGGCTGCATTTGAAAAGCTGGAAAGGAATAAATCACTAAATTTTTTATCAGAACCTCATTTTCCCATTTTGATTTTTTGTGATATCACTGTGAATAAGCCAAAAAATGCTGATTTTTTACAACTCTATAATTTCTCATCAAGCTAAACCAATTAAAAACGGTGTAACTGAAAGCCAAAACGAGGCTAGACAACGTTTTGGACACATGGATAAGAAAGAACAGAAAAAATGCCAATAAAGTGATTCATTATGCCTCTGGCAATGGGTTAATCATCAAAGCTCGAAAACACCATTCTTTTTCAGCATTCCTATTGATAAACAGACGTGACAATACATTATAATGCAATAAAATTTCATATTTTATCAGTATATTATTCCTTCAACAGCTTTACAGCTCAAGGTTTTGTGCTACTACAGTCAGGTTAACAATAAATAATTTTTAAACAATAATTTACCAAGTATTACTGCGCAGAATTAGCGTATCTGTTTTTTAGCAGAGTACGATTTTGAAATTAAATTCAGTTTTCGTTTTTTATATAATTCTATAATTCGATTTTTTACATTTACCGTTTTGCACAACATAATATTATACTCGTGGCTTATAGAATCTTTTATATAAGGTACCGATTGAGATGGACGCAGTTGCACAAGACTTTACTCACACTAACTCGCGCACTTAGTAGCTTTTAAATTATCAAAATTTTGAAAATTTTATTATTTAATATATGTGTTTTATTCATTACGTTTCCTTTTTAAAATATATTCTAGCATTGCGCGCCGACGGATACTTGGATAAAGACTTGCACAATTTGCTAGAGGGCGGCCACGCGTCTGATGCTATAGCGTTGCTGATTAGCAAATGCGAGAACACCGTTGATTGCGACTACTTGGCAAGTAATGAATCGATTGTCTACGAGTTGATAGATTTTCAATCAAGCCCGGGTCCAGTTTTTACACAAGTTGATAAGGGCGTGCTTTACAGCGTTAAAGGTAAGTGCTTTTTGAAGGATTTCAGGTATGAATGTCTAAAATAGCGGAAAATTAATTTTTTCGCATTTCGGTCCGATTAGCCCCGCAGTCGATGCGAAGTAATTTTTTTAATCAAGGAGAACGGCCTTTGTTTTTTATACGCAGACCGTAGATACAAAATTAAAAATAAAAAATTAAAAATGTAATCGGCTGCCAAAGCTGCTCTCCTCCTTTCCGCTGAATCCTAAATTTGCCTCTCTATTCATTTATTTACAGAAAATATTGCACCACGTAGTCGGCGTTAGGTGTTTTGAATCTCCGAAAATTTTTAGGTCAAGGCTTGTGCTGAATATGTCCGGCAAGATAAACTTGAGATATACCATTATCAATATAAAAAAGGTGGAAAATCATGCCAATTTCAGCGCTTTTTTTGCGACTTTTGTGCTCGGAAAGTACCGTATTTTCGGTGCTTTGTGCAATGAAAACTATTTTAATTATTTTTATTTAATTTTAAATTTTCCTTTACAGTACACATTAGGATGGTCGAGTTTCGTCAGAAAGATCGAAAAATGCCAGCCTTGACTCGTACTCAGCGTTTATAAGCCCAAAATTAGACATATTGGAAACGTTTACAAAAGCTAGCAGAATTTCTGCGCTATAAATGCTTGGACGATCGAAAAGTCGAACAAATTTCAGTCGCAATCCTATTATTCAAATTTGGTTCTGTGGCATAAATGGTCTGGGGGGTCGACAGTTTTAAACCTCTCCAGAATTCGCGATTTTTTTCAAAAATTACACGTCGCCACTTACACATTATTGGCTATATTTTCTCGATCTTCAAGCTTTTTCGATACTTTTCGGGAATTTTTTATTTTTATACTTTTCAGAAAGATAGAGCATCGTCAGAAACGTCGAAAAGTTATGTTTATGACACGCATCCAATATTTTTGAGCCCAAGAAAGGCACTTTGAAATTTAAGCCCCGTCCCATCAGGGTATTTATGCTGCGAGTGTCCGGCTCTGCCTGTAAGCAATTTTTAAGCTTGCAGAAATTTCCTTTGATTTGTCCTCCATTTACGCGTATTTTCGATAATTATCAGCTTCTAATTACTAGATTTGACTCCGACAAATGCGATTTACGTTTTGTCCCCGTCGAGTGGCAATATCACTCTATCGGGCAGGTATGAGCAAAACCTTGACACGCCCGGTGAATTCACCTTTCTTTATACTTTGGGACCAAATTCGTGGCTCCGTTCCTGCGCCTATAACTATCCCAATAGCCAATTGTGCACAGAGTGGAAAACACCTACCGGAGGTCAACAGAGCACGAGTGGCAAAGAAATTTTGAATTTTGCGCGATTAGGCAGAAAAATAACGGTAAGAGGAGGGTTAATTTCTGGGCATCCTACGTGGAAAATCGTCAAAAATAGCACCGAAAATTTCATTCTCGGGATATTTCGATTCGTAGGGAAGTCTCTCAGAGTCTCGAGGATCCAGACTAGCTGACACGCACGTGGAGAGGGCTATGGGCAGTCTCTAGACAAGATCACCAGAAAAGAAAATAATGAAAAAGAATAGGAAATAATTTTTTCATTATAAAGAAATAATGAAAAATAATGAAAAAAATGTTCACTAACGTAATTTTAACCATTAATTGAGGGCCAAAAGGGATTTCCTGCACCAGGGTTAAAAATACTACAGTAATTTTTTTTATCTGCTACGCATATCTTCCATGATTTTTTGTTTTCGTGCAATCTGAATAGGCACAAAGTTATCACGTTAAAAAAATCCAGGCAATGCTACGGGATGGACCTGCGGATCCGTGACATTAGGGCCATAGGTGGGCAGCACCAACATTCTAAGGTGGGGCGTGCAAGATTTTTCAAAGGTAAAAAATCTTAAAAATGGTGGTATGGCAAAAAAACACCATTTTTCAACGTTTCTCATCGAGCACTATCCATTGACATCAAAATTTGCGAAAAATTATAAAAAGTTCAAAAATTGTATCCTGGGAGGACGGGCATTTTGGTTTCTGGGAGAGGATATTCGGCTTTCTGGGGGTGCATACTCCCACACCCACGTGTGATCAAGACCCTTGCCCTTTACACTAGACGGGCACCTTGGGCCACTGTTCGTTGTAGAAATGCATGAGGGTTCAAGTTCAAAGACCCACGAAGTATTTTGGCTTGCAGGATGACGGCACTTACCACTATATTCTGGCTGTGGTGAGCCATGAGATTGCGTCCGGTTTTCCGGACGGCCCTTAATAAAGGGTTTAACGCCATACATGAGCAGCAGTCAAATTCTGGAGGGGGAGTCTGGTGAGGCTAAATTGCCAAACGTAGCACTAAAAATTCAATTCTGATGAGAGTCTATCTATTGGGGGATGGGACATCCGCCGGATTCTCGGGGGGGGGTCCAGCCAGACCCCCAGACCTTCCCACGCCCACATATGGTTATCACTCTTTTTGGTTACCACACTTAGCATGTTTCCTAAATATTTACTGAAAAATTTTTCATTGCCGATTAGATTTGATGATCTTTGTTATATTGACCGGCTGAAAATAAATTAGATCAATTAATTAATTAATTAATTAATTAATTGAATTCCTTAGTTAAAGATGTCGGTATTCAATCGTATACAGCCGCGATCTTGGAAACCAATATAAGAAAGATGGAAATAAAATTTGTTTTCGTGGTTAAATACATAATTTTCCAAATTTCTGCATTAATTAGCATCGCGCCGAACATTTAATTGATGTTTTATAATTGAAAATCATTATTTTTCTAATTGAAATATGGCAGTAAATTTGAAGGTTTTTCAATAAACGAATTATCAATAAAATGAAGATAAAAAAGTAAACAAGTATCGCAATTTAGTAGTGCATTCCGAATCTCTTCCTTTGCGAACTTTGAAAACTCAAACCTTACGAACTCATTTGATCAATAACTTTACGTGCTTAGCAGTTCCTGCGTTAAAGTCTCTTTTCGCTGTCGTTCGATTTTTGCACTGTCCAGCAAATTCTATAGTAGCAGGGATAGAATTGGATTCAAGATAAAAAGGAAATAGCATCAATGTTTTATATCTCTTTTAGCAGATGATTCACGGATCCCTTAAATTAATATTTACTACATACAGGCCCGTAGTCAGGGGGGACAGTTGCCCCCCTCGAAACTAAGAAGCTTTTTGTTTCTTACAAGGGTCCCCCAAAAGATGAAATGTGCATTCCAAAGGTCGCCAAAAAAAGATTTTTTTCGCACTTTTAAGCTGCTAAACACAGAATTTTACAGCGCTTTTAGCCAATTGATTGTTTCTGTATAGTTTTTGTCTTTTAAACTGGAGTTTGACATGAAGGAAATGTCAATTCCCGCCGCTTCGCCCCGAATCGCTTATTTTCTGGTTGTTTTCCTTTGCAACGAAGAAAAATTAGTTGCGCAGATAGTATAAGCCATTTGTTTTTTGTGTCAGAGTATGGAATAAACTAAAAAATTTTTAAATTCAGAGAAAAATTCTTCTTTTGTGTTAAGCTCCGTTGAGAAATGTTCAAAAATGCCCTTATTTTTGACTATCCTCTAATAGTTCTCGAGATATCTGACATTCGAAATTTTTGTATCCCCCTTTTCCCGAAATCAAATCCTGTTTATAGCCTAACTACACATATGCAAAATTTTCATTCCTTATCATTTTTAATGTATATTTTTAATTACTTGCAGTTAGCCTTCGAATATCATTGTAAAGACGTCAAATGCTTAATGCTAGTTCGAGAACTTAAGCTATTCAGGATGAAAAGAATGGCTGACAGTAAGTACGAGTTGAAGTTGAAACATAAGTATAAAATGCAAAACTACACCGCGTGACTGGAAGTAGGTCAGCTCGGGAGATTGGAAGCCCAATTTTTTGTAGTTGGTTCAGCTCAACCTTGCGGTTTGAAAAAATGTTCAAAGATGTAAGCTCGCTGTCAGTGATAAATATTGATAATCATCAATGAATTTATAGTAAACTGTAAGTTGGTTTATGGCAAGAGAAAATTATTATGGTACGTCTTAAAATGGACATACTTAGAATAGACAACGCTTTATTGAAAACAAAAAGGATCTAGACGTCGGTTGATGGGGCTTGAAAGTTTATTGAAACAGCGTTAATCTGTCAACAGAAATATTTCAAAAAATGTACAGTCGCAGTGAAAGTAAAATACAGAATAAAAACACTAAAACAGTATAATACACTTACAGCTCGTACTAAGAATAAACATCGTTGTGCAAAGTCATAAAGGCGTTTCTTCGACCGTCCCGATTCTACGACCATCCCGATTCTCCGATTGTCCCGATTCTTTGACCGATTATATAACTCTACGTTGAATGGTAAAGGATATTGAGATTCGGGAGAGGATGACGCGTTTTTATTTCTTCAGTATTTTACACTTTTGTTCCATTTAAGAATGCCTGCAGAACAATTCTGGCGCTCTTGTGTGGTGTTAAATTATAAGTCAGCAAGTTCATCTGTAGATTTACGTTTATACAGACACCAAATTCTCAAATTCTCAGAGGTCTTAACAAAAATCTGATTCCGATTCGTAACGATAATGAATTGCCTTTTGAATAATAATGGACTTTAAAAGGTCGCGAGAAATATGCACACAATTAAGATAGAGAAGAAATATATGAGCGGTCGGAGAATCGGGACAGTCGGAGAATCGGGACAGTCGGAAAATTGGGACGGTCGGACAATTGAGACGGTCGGAGAACCGGGACACAATCAAATTTCTTCTTCTAAACTTAATGCGTTGGCAAAAGATTTCGAGATCGAATAGGTACATGGAACCATTTTAATGTGCGATTCATGCGAGTATGTTATTCAATTTGATGAAAAGCTCCAAAAAGATTGATTAATCAAGATATAAAATGTTTGCGCCGCCAAATTTGCTTTTAAATTTAGTTGGTAGCTCCAAACAATCTTTAATTGAAGATGCTATTCCTAAATCAGTGATAGCTTTGAAATCAGTCGATGTTAAGCGCTCATTTTTTCAATACAAACTCATCTTACTCGTTCAACCGCGGACAGAATGTAACTTTAAAAAATATCGAAATCTTAATCGGTCCAAAAATTTTTGTATGATCGACATGTCTGTTCTAACATGCTTGATAACTCAAAGTACGTTTTTAATGAATAAAATGGCTCAATGTGATGAATAAAGCTACGACTTTCGCACACAATTCTGCACGTAATTGGCCAAAGTTTTGCACGTAATTTGTGATTTTTTGCACATAAAAATCCGGTCTCTCTTTAAAACCAAGATATATTCTTTTCCTTTACCTTATAGATTTTCTAATTTTAGCCTTAATACATCGTTATCAGACATGCACGTGGAGTTTTGGGGGTATAGACCCCCCAGAATGGAAAAATAGGAAAATTTCTCGGGAAAATAAGACAAAATAAGGCCAAAAAAAATTGAAAATTGTCTTAAAAAGACCTTTATATTGGCCAGAAACTGTGTAGTAGCGTAGTTTTAAGCTTGTTTTAGCGTTTATGCCAGTTTAGAGGTCATTTTGTCCAAAAAGCTCAGTTCCGGAACCCCACACCAGCTTACCCCCAAGATCGGCCGTGCTATGCACCTCTGATTAGTTTACTACTGAATCAGGTAGCTTATTCCGAGCATTATTATTCTGTGACTAGAAAAATACTTTTCCAAGTTGTGACTTATAATTTTAATGTATCCGTGGATGTAGTGTTGTTGTCTGTTAATGTGAAGATGTCATTTACATAAATTCACATAATTTACATCAACATAAAATTCCTACTTTATATTGGAAAAGTAGCTATTTAAATTCAATAATTCTGTCGGGTTTGCTTAGCAAACTTGATGTTTTGGTCGTTTTAGGTAATAGCCCGGTACTTTAACTGTAGGTGCTAAATTTGATAATACTCTTAACTTTCCAACTGTAATAATTTTCACTGTCCACGTGCGTCCGTACGTAGGCTATTTCAACACTCACGGACCACAAATACCAAAAGAATCTAAGTGACGATCTTTTGCTCCGATGCTTAAGTGTATAAGCAGGGCTCGCAGGTTCAGCCAAATCTTGGATGAATTTAAAGATCAAGTCTTCAAAACTCTATGATTATTTGATTTAAATATTCTCACTGGATCCATGGCAATTTCAACACAGTTATATAAAACTGGACTTAAAATTTTAAATTTAAAAACTGGTCTTTCTTACAACCGTTCATGATTATATAAGTACTAGCGAAGAAAAATGCTCCGATCGAAGAAAAAAAGGACAAATATACTTGGAATCACGCATTATTAAGGACATAAAAGGAGGGGACTAGGAAAAAGTTACCTATGTATGCCTGTGGAAGTTGTAAGAATCTACTAAAAATTACACTTCCTCTGAAAAAACGCAAAAAATCGAAGTATATTCTGCGGCCTAGAGAAGGGAGTTGCACCCCCAACGTATAAATGAAAAACATAATAGCTTATCCCTAGAAAGAAGCGATCACTAATCAAAAAACGACATAATGTGCATTCTTACGCTAGCAAAGGACGCATTACTATGAAACAGCAATTAACAAGATGGTGTGCTTGTCATGATTCATTTATGAAGCCATTGACGATTAACTTAATATTGGTTATATATTGAAAGAGAAATTTGATATTGATAAGAAACTAAATCGGTTATTAAGACACATCAAAGCTTCATCATAATCTCTTTTACTGAGCTAGTGAAGAACACTAATTCGTGAAGGCACGTTTTTCAGAAGCCACAAATTATACTTCGATTTTTAGCCGCTTTAGCGGAAGTCTATTTTTTATTAGATTCCTACAACTTCTCATGCATAAATAGGTAACTTTCCCTAGTTCCCTCCTTTCATGTCCTTGAAGATGCTAAATTATTCGTCGTTTTTTGTTTTATCCGAGTATTTTTCTTTGCTAGTACCCTACTTTTAATTAGCAAGATATGAGTAAATCCATTAGTAAAAACATACAGCAACATGCTAATGAGAGCAGTTCAAGAAGACGGAAAACAAGATTGCTCCAAACATCAGCATTGTGTTTTTAAATAAGACAACTTACCTTATTTGGTATTACATCTTTTCAGGTTTAAGTTTACGCAACTACTTGGTATAAATAACACATACACTCATATTCTTTATCCTGGCTTTACATAAAACATTTTGAAAAAATTCAGCTTTTGTAACGAAGGCTCTCTAACTGAAGCTACTTTTTAATGTAAACTTTACACAAATACTAGGTGTATAGAAAAGACGCAGTCAAATTCGTTATCCTGACCTAGAGAACATATTTTATAAAGAATTTAAATTTTGCAACGCTCTGCGGAAGTAAAATAAATTTGTAGTGTAAACTTTACACATCAACAATAAATGAATTGTGTAAACTTTACACAACTACTGGATGTAAAGAAAACTTAAAGTCAGATTCGTAATTCTGATGTAACATAGAATATTTTGAAAATTTAAGCTCGTGCGATGCTCTAGAACTAAAGTCATTTATTAGCGTGAAGTTTACACTACTACTGGGTGTAAAGAAATTTAACAGTAAGATTTTTAATCCTGACATTACGGGAAAATTGTGAAAAAATGCATGTTTTACAATATTCTGGAAGCAAAATGGATATTTAGTGTAATCTTTGCAGTTCTGTAATTACTCAATAGTGTAAACTTTACACAACTAATGAGTGAAGAGAAAACTAACTGTCAGATTCGTAATTCTGGCTTTGACAAAAAAATTCGCGTTTCGCTATGCTCTGGAAGTAAAATGAATTTCTAGTGTAAACTATACACCTGCACATTAAGTCAATATTTTACATAATTAAACGCGCTAACGTGCATCAGCATCATATCCCAACTCATATCGGAATAAGGTGACAGACACTAACCTGCCAAAAACGTTTTTTTACCCCAAAGTTGGAACTTTACACCTCAAAACATAACTCAGTATTGAATGTAAAGAAACGACCAAGTTCGATGTGCAACCATTGACATTTACCGTATGTTAAGAATAGTCAGCACCATCCGATTCAAAACCGGAGTGAGTGACAGACAAAAATGGTCAAAAACGTGTTTTTTTAATCCAGAGTTTAAAGTTTACACCATCAGATTAAGTTTGTTTGAGTTTCAAATGCGTCTAAGTGCAAAGTGTAAACTTTGACATGTGCTTTATTTTTATAATACGTTGCACGTCCTACATTATAAGTGGAGCAGTTGACAAACTAAAAGAAGGTTGAAATGTGTTTTTTCGTCCTTCAGTAGAGTGTAAATTTTGAACTCTCATATCTAACTCCATATTGACTTCATATAAGGCGGTCAACTCTATGGTGTTTCCCTTGAACGTACTACTTATTCAACGGAAGCTTTTTTTGCGGACTCCTAATTAAGGAATTCGACAGACATAAAGAAATCGAAAACTTGACCAAAATGTGTTTTTCCACCCCAGATTTTTCCACTTTTTACACTGCCACTCCGGGAGTAAGTCAGTATTCGGAAAAAATAAGGATTGATTTTCAGCTTACTCAATTGTCCTTATTTTAGAAAAACCAGACTAAACAGAATGCCAAACTGAGTTAGAAAAGCTGTTTGACCGATCAGAATCAAAAAGCTATATGTTATTATGTTACAGTAAAACTTTATACGCTCTTTACACACCGGGTATCAATTTAAAAAAGACAAAAAACACCGGCAGCAAATTTTTTTATTATCTATCTATGAAACATCGTATAATAAGGGAGTGTCCACTTATAGCTGTAGGGGTCAGACATATGTTGGGGGCACTTAGGTATGTGCATATATTATAGGTACGCGCTAACGCGCTACTTATGATGAGAAGAAAACGTGATATAGTTGATCTTTTTCCACGGCTATATTTCGCTGTGCACAATTCCTCTCCCTCCCTAAGACCTGCATCTTAATGGTGGCGGAAGACGTTAAAATCAGCTCAACTATGACTAAAACAATTTGTAAAAGTTCTCTTTTTGGTCCCTGTACTCGAAACGGCATAAGTTATCACACATAGTATGTTTCACCCAAGCTTGGATTTAGAGAGGACGAATGGGGGAGTAGGAAGGGGTGCGGCCACTTTACCTGTCGTCAAGAAATATTAGGCGCAATAGGAAATAATGCGTTTTTAATGATTTTAGCCATTTTTTATGACGATTTTTCGAATTTCTCAAGCGCTTTGCGGCAGGTAGTACTCGTTCATGACATTCACTGGCTTTGTTAGCACTATATAAACTTTATTTTTAATTCAGAAGGGTAATTTATGTGCATAACAAAAATATTTTAATCATACAATGATTTCTCGAGCATTTTTCTAATGCTTTGTGCCGATTTTCGCACTAATTTTGCGCCTTTTTTCTAACAAACTTTCGAGAACTTTTAACTTTTTTCGGATCACAAATGATCTGTCCGTCGGAAAACGGCGAAAAAACCAATACTATATGCGTAATGGACTGAATTTCAGGACAATTTTTGACAATTTTAGAAAAATTTGGGGTTCTGTCCTCTTGTCAGAAAATCCTGGATCCGCCCGCCACTGGTTTCACTACAGTTTATGGTTTTCAAGGAGGTATAGGAAATTTCGACTAATAAAAAAACTTTCACAATCTTCAGATCATCTTTTGAAGTGAAGGGATCATTTAGACTGATAAATGTTCTGTTAGTTTCCATTAACGCTGATGGATAAGCAGAAATGGTGAAACAGGTACGTCCAGACGGATATGACGACCATAGGTGGACAACACCAAAATACTGGAGAGGGTGCAAGGTTTTTCAAAGGTCAAAAAATGGTCTTAAAATAATGGTATGGTGAAAAAAACACCATTTTGCACCGTTTCTCATCGAGCACTATTCATTGGCATTAAAAAATTGCGAAAAAAACAAAAAAAAATTCAAAAATTGAATCCTGGTGGGTCGGCCTTCTTGGGGTGCACACTCCCAACCATAGGTGGGCAGCACCGAAATCCGCGGGGGTTGAAAAAATTTTCAAAGGTAAAAAAATGGTCTTAAAAGTGGTCGTATGGCGAAAAAAACACCATTTTTCGACCTTTGTCATCGAGCACAATCCAATGGCATCAAAAAATCGCTAAAAAAGCAAAGAAAATTTTCAAAATTTGAATTCTTGGGGTGTTTTGATTTCTGGGGGGGGGTATTTCAACTTCTGGGGGTGCATACCCCCTAAACCCCCACCCCCATGTGTACTCCCAACCCCCCAGGCCCACGTGTGATGACGACCGTTTGTCATTTAAAAAAATTTATACTTATTATGGTGTGATATAGGGGCCCTTGGGTAGAGGTCATCAAATTAAGATAATTTAAATTAAATCAATTTTAATTAAATTAAATAAAAACAAATTTAATTAAATTAAAATACTGCCATCGCACACTCAGTACATACACGTAAGACCGTGCCTGCGGCTTTAGTTACTCGTTTAGAACGAAATAAAAATTTTGCTTGCCTCATTTAAAATGACATTAGTATTAGCCTATTGCTCTGTCAAGCTAAATTGGCCTCAAAATAGCGGTGTAAGCGTTTGTCCCTGATTTTACTTCTCTAGAAAATTTGGAAAATTTGGCTCTTTTCAGAATAGATTCCCAGCCAGCTTCCTGTGGATGACTGTCATTCAACATATTCGGTCGTGCACATTATTTATCACGCACGATTATCATTATTATTATTATTATTATTATTATTATTATTATTATTATTATTATTATTATTATTATTATTATTATTATTATTAATATTATATTAATATTATAATCTTATTATTATTATTATTTTTATCATTATTATTATCATTATTATTATTATTATTATAATTATTATTGTTATTGTTATTAATTATTATTCTTGTTATTGATATTGCTATTATTTATTGCAACATTGTATGGATATCATACACATAACTGCGATCATTATTACACTCAGTGAACTTTACTGTAATTAAAATCTCATTTCTAAATTTTATCTTATACCGAACCTTCAGTTATCAGGCGTCAAAGTTCACGCTTTATTTGAAAATTGGGACATAAAACTTCTTTTCAATTCCGAGGGTTTTCGTTTGAACACCAGAAGCGTACTACAAAATTTCCTTCTTATACTGCTTTAGGCAAGACTTAGACACACCTTTCCTTATCCACAGGCATCGAAGTAATTCAATTTGTTTTCAATTTTTGTAGTTTGTCTTTTTCTATAGTTTTCCACATTTAATTTTGTAAAGTTTTCTCCCGCCGTAAAATGTACATTTACGCGTTTTTTCCGACACTCCAAAGGAGGTGCACAGCTACGGCATATCAGAAAAATCAATCGAGTTCAAAACGACGGCCAGTCAGTCGTTTCTGGATACGGGCTCGGATAAGGGTCCAGACCTTTCTTCACTTCTACATCAAATTGAACAGAATGAAAAAACGATAAAAGAAGGCAAAACGGTGCCTGTGAGACCTGATGAAGTTTTCACGTTTACGCCTCCGACTACTAAAAAGTCGGCGTCAGGTAAGCATTTGCGATTGTGTGTCCTAAACGGATAAAAAATTTGGCTCTTGATAAAATTAAGACTGTTGACTATTAATATTGTTTTTGATCAAAAATTAATCATAAGAGTACAAAGACTACACTGAAACTTTAGCTTGACATTACTTCAACCATAAAAGCTTTAGATTAATCAAACGGATTTCGCTCTGCTTATTTTTCGTTATTCTTTCCTCTTGGTAAACTGACGAAATACCGCTAGTCCCTCAGATACGCGGGAAACGATAAAATTTTGGGGGTTCGATGGGGCCTTATTGCCAAAAAATAGCACCAAGCGAACCTACCTCACTATGTCCTTATGCCAATGCGACATACCATTAAAGAGCCCATTAAAAGCGGAATTCATTCAGATTTAAATAAAAACTAAACGTTACGACCACACGTGGGGATGTTTGGGGGATGTGCATCTCCCCTTTCAAAACACCGAATACCCCCAGGAACCAAGAATTCAATTTAAGATATTGTTTTTGTTTTTTCTCTCGCGTTTTTTGATGCGAATGAATAATTCTTGATGAGAAACGTTCAAAAATGGTGTTTTTCGCTATACCACTACCTTTAAGACCGTTTTTTGACCTTTGAAAAATCTTGCACCCCCAGAATTTTGGTGCTGCCCAACTATGGTGAAAACTATTTGACTTCAAAACGACTTATAATCGACCAAGGTAAGAATAGAAAAATGAATAAAAAGATCAAATTGTCGCACAGAGTGGTACGAATATAATTTAAGAATTCTATTTTAATGTTCGTTCGAGTACTGATTCAGGCTTTACTCGGCCAGCACAACGCACTCTTTATACGTGGACAGCAGCAGATTCAGTTAGTGGGCGGATGGGGTTCAGGTGGGTGGAAATTTCGAAAAACATGACACTAAATTTATTTTAAATATTCTACAGTGGACTTTCCGAATTCCGAGAATCATCATCTTAAATACCCCGCCATTTCGGCCTTTACTCGATTTTTAATTATCGCGCTTAGATTATCTGCAAGTTTTAAGTTAAAACTTAGAGAAGGAAACTTTATCTTTTCGTTTATTTTTTGTCATTATCCTATTCATTTTCCATGTATGTCTTCACTCGGTACTTTTGGTCACATTTAACAATTGATTGGCCGGTAATGTAGTAAGCTACACTGGAACTTTTTGATTTTAATTCTATTTGTCGGTCACCCGGGATGGGGATGGGATGGGACCCTCGTACCGTAAACTATCTTTATACTATCTATATGAAGCTTTCCTAAGATTATACATACGTCATGTAGCAGACGAGCGGGGCTAGGGGCATCCTTCAGAAAGTTGGTCGTTGACCCTGAGTCAAAAAATTTTCGACTTTCGGCGATTGTTTCGGTGAAAATTTGCGTTTTTTCGTCATTTTTATGCGTCTTTTGCCTTTTATGGTCGAAAATTGGCGGGAATTTACTATATATGTGCAGCATGAGAATTCTGGGGTTTTCAGCCCCGGAAATTCTCAAAAAGTGCCTTTTTGGGCTAAAAACGATGGGTACACGTCAAAAACGCTGTTTTTCTACGTTTCGGAAAATGCTCATACTTTTTAGAACATACAAATGTAAAAAACTTCTGAAAATTTTAAAATAATAGAGTAAATTGAACAAAATATAGTAAAAAATGTATATATGGCGCGAAAGGGCGATTTGAGCCAAAAATGAGCTATAAACGCTTTTAGAAACATATTTTTTACTATTTTTGCGAAAAACCGACAATTCAGAGGGGTCAAACCCCCTTCCTAGAATCCTCCCCCAAGAACACCTATATCATTTGCCCTCCTTCCTCTGAAAATGGTCCGAAATCCCCACCCGGAAATTCGAGCCGTCAAATACACGTGCAGCGTCTTTGTGTTTGCGTATATATCATACCATAAACAAAATATTTTCCCCATTTCTTCATTATGACTTAAATGAAGACTAAACAACACGCATTAGGCGACACCTACGACAATACGTTGCAAGCAAATACGTACAACGGTAAGCTTATTATGATTATAGTCATTTTTGCAGTTTTTTAAATATTCCTGTCCTCTTTAAATTTGTTTTTTTATCACCGTATTTAATTTTTTTTATTTACTTTTTTTATTTACTTCTATTTATTTACTTTTTTTGTATTCACTTTTTTATTTACTTTTTTTATTTTTTTATTTATTTATTTTTACTTTTCTATTGTCTTCTGGTCTCCTTATTTTTGGAATTCATAATACGCTGTTTGCTAAGGTAAAGGAAAGCGACCACGGCGCCCTACGCCTCCTCCGGTGACAGAAAGATCCACAACCCCGGAATCAACAACTTGCAGAAGTACAACTCTTGAAACAACGACGGTTTCAGGTATGAATTGCATAATGAAAATTCGGAAAATACTAACGCGTTCTCACTTAAACACAAGGGCGGATAAAGGGGCGGAACTCTGAACATGCACAGAGAAATATTGGAAATTTTCTGGAATAAATGAGGCAAAATAATGGCCTAAAATGGATGAAAATTGCAAACTTTTTTCAAAACTGCTTGAGACGAACTAGAAACTGTGGAATAAGACAGTTTCAATATTGCTTTAGCATTTTTACCGCTTTTTCAGGTTATTTTGGTCCAAAAGACCTCAATTTTTGACCCACATCACCCCTCGGATGCACATCATGCTGCTCGTAATTAGGCGGGGCGAGGGCATAAATGGGCAGCAGCCGAATTCTGGGGGTCTGCCTCGTAAATAAAACCGCAGAAGTCCGAAAAAACATAATTCAATTCTGGCGCATCTATAGATTTTAGGGATATGCCAGATTTTCGAGGTTCTTAGACCACCAAGCCCAGCCCCTGTTATCCACGCCCACGTGTGTATGAGGGTACGCCTTTTATTTGCTCAACAACAAGTAGTAGACAAGATACTCGTAGAATACGTGTGAATTGACATAATTCAATTTTCAAAAATTTTCTTTGTGCTCCAGATTGTTACTAATTAAATTTAGCCTCGGCTTGATGAGTTTTCTCAGACAAGTTTTCGGAATTTTCAAATTTTTTTTGTGACAAATCGCTCTGCTACTAGCGATGATTCTGAATAAAAGTCAGTGGCGGATCTATGATTTGCATAGAGGGAAGGTGGTACACGAACTTTTCTGAAAAACAGTCAAAATTAGGTCAAAGAACTTGCCCTTCACGTGCGAAATAGCGTTTTTCGGCGTTTCGCATTGACTGCTTTTATTTAAAATTACTTTTGACTTTTCGTGAAAATTTTTGAATTTTCGACAATTGTGTTTTAAAAGATCTTTAAATTCCTTTAAGTTTAGCGAACGGAAAATTTATGAAATTTGAGGCGGAAGGACGTTTAGAAGCTTGATTTACTGCTAGTTTTCTTGTTCTTATGGCATCTCACATGCAAAACATCAAAGATTTTTAGAATTTACGCTTGAAAATAGAAGAAAACTATGCTAAAATAACTGTTTCTGTTGTTGAAATTGTTTTGAAAGCTATTCCATGAGCAAAAATGGCTTCTAGGTCGCTGGGAAAATGAATAAATCTGATTAATAGATATGATCCAGTGCGAAGCGCTGGACAAATTTAATAAATTATGGTCACTGACGACCAAAAATCATTGCAAATTACGTATCCATTCTTAATCTCGCCAACTATTTTACGCTTAAGGGGTGGTGCGGACGCCCTCCCCCACCTCTTTAAATCCGCCCCGGATAAAAGTAGATACCTAATTAAGCCCCCTCAAGATCATGTAAGGGCTCGATCTTGTATGATGATGATGATAATTCAGGGATAATGTTAGTGATGATTAGTTAACGATAATACTTTAATTTTTTAATTAAACAGCGTGTTCGTATGACTTCTTCCTACATAACAGACATGCTAATGCTTCGCATATTCATTATTTTTCTTAATTAATCATTTACAACTTTTGTGAATTAATCTCGAACTTTTCTGTTTTTATATTTTCTTATTTCCTAAATCAGATGAAGATGGTAAAGATGATGATTCACTTGCCAAGAAAAAACAACTTCTAAAGCAAGCTGCGAAAGCCGCTCTTATTGCGGCTGGAATCGGTGCTCTCGGCGCTTTGATAAAATTTCTCTTAATGTTGGCGGCAGCTGAGAAAATTATTGACGGATTGGCTGAATTAGGAGAAGCACTGAAAAAGGGTATTTCGATCGAATTTTCACGAATATTCAAATTAAAAAGACCTATTTGAATTTTACGAATAGCATTAAATGAAAGAAAGGAAGAGGAAAAAACTATTTTATTCACTTATTCACTACGTTGCGTAAGATGCCACTATGCGTATCCTAAAATTCTTTTATATCTTTTCTATTTATAGTAGAGACTGGAGTTTTAGACGGTAGCACATATAAAAGCTCTATTTTCTGGAGATTTTTTGCGGTTTCTGACAGTTTAAGCCTTTTCGACAGTTTAAGCCTGTTTTGAACCCAATTTTTACTCCGGAAACGGCTGTGCTTTACACATAATATCGACTGTTTGCACCTTATCGACAAATGTTTGCACCTATTTGGCTTATTTTTTCGGCACTTAAAAATCCGGTCTCTACTCATAGGTCAACGCGCTTAAGCACCGAACATTTATCTCGATATGACGGCGTAAACGATGCCTTTGTACACGTACAAAGATGGTGCCTTAAGTCCCTATACATTTATGTACGCGTAAATTTTTTGGTTACTATTATATAGTATAGTAGCGCATTCAGTTAGGCAAAAGAGGACTTTTCAACCTTAGATAGTGTATTTTAGCCAATTTTTAGGTTTTTAACAATAAGAATACAAGAAATCGTCTCAAAACGGCGCGAAGCGTCGAAATATTTGACATTTTTCCATTCTAAATTAAAAAGTCTGCTAATATAGAGATATGAAGAATGTATTACACATTTCGGCGAAGGATAGATACTCGTAGTACCAGAGCGTTAAATCGGAGAAAATTTTCGAATAATGTAGTCGTTTACAGCATTTTCAGGTCGCTCAGAAGATACGAAGAAAACATTAGTATGGACATTGATTTACTTGATCTTTTAGCCTAGTTTTGTTTGTTTGCATGGTAATGTTAGCTTCATATCGCTTTTACATTAGTTTGAGCTTCAATGCAGTTACAATCATTGCTTGCAACCTTACTGTCAGAGTTTCGATGAATCCCGTTTATACATGTTCAAAAGACGGATTTCAATTCACTGCAGACTTCTGAAAAAAGACATCGTTTTTCATTTCGTTTCCAGAGAAAGACAGCGACCCGGTGATGTACGTAGTCTACAACCTGTTTCAAGCGTACGAAGCAGCGCCGGACAGCATTGGCTTATGGTTGCTTCCTGCTCTCCTCCTGTCATCAATACCATACGGTAAGCAATAAGCCATGCACTTTATAAATTTACAGTTTATTTCAAATCAAAATTATGAATTGCTGAAACTTTTGCTCGAAATTGCGTGAAAAATACTAAGCATGGCACTTCTTTGTAGAACTTAAACGCTTATAGCCAAATTTGAGCTTGTTTGTTAGTTTGTGACGGTTAGCTTCCATAATGGCCCATTTTCTGGATAATTTTAAAATAAAATAATGACGCTAAGTCAGTCGTCCCTTCGTCCAGTCGACCTTCTCCAGTAGTGTTGTATCACTATGCATTATCTCATGATTAGGAACGTAACTAGTCAATGAGGCGCTTCGCTGCGCTTTCGATCGCGTACACATGATTGATAAAACTTTTTTGTCCAGAAATTCATAAACCTTTTCTGTTCAGAAATTCAAACGTCCATCAGTTATCCTATTATCTTGAACGATATTATATCGCCTTGCATTATTTTTATTTTTGCAAAACAAAGTGTGCAGCTATCTTTCAAGCTTTTTTGTCAACAAAGATTCAGTACAGTACACAATTAACACGGATTATTTAAATACGGATCAGATTTGCCGGGAAGGAATACAAATGAGAAATTATCAGCTCCTCTCAGGTTGCCTTCAATCCACAATTCAAATCAATTATTCAGTATAAATCACTATGCCCAGAAAAATTTACAATTTCAGCTCAGCAGATTACTATAGTTCCTTTACACGGACTAATTTCATTCTGCTTATTGGCCATTCTTGCTTTGTTCCCCATTCGCGAGTAAATAAATTATTGATTAATTTTAAAAGTGAAACGTTCCATTAGTTTTTTACATTTACAATTTATTCAGTAAAAATACAGAAAATTCTGCCAAATTACGGACGCATCAGAAACAAATGCAAGAAGTTCAACGTGAAATCAGCCTATAGAAAGAGAGATTCTTGTATTATAGTGAATATTTTACGGCTTAGGTGGTTGCGGCAATTTTTTAGCTGCACCATATGTTAAGCAAAAAACATGAAATATTAAAAAGAAGAGTTTAAGGCAACCAGCCGTTAACGAGAACATAGCTGAAGAAGCCATTTGTGCAGTAAAAAACTAATACAGTAATAAGACTACAGCAAAAATGGGCCGTTTGGAATAGAACAGACCATAGTGTAAATATTTTTGAAATTCATGCGTTTTTTCCTCTCTGTTACTTTACATCAAATCAGTCGCACATTGTTTGCACAATTAAAAAGGCATTCGTAAACTGGTATTTGACCCTTAATGATTAATCATGCTTTTTATGGCCCTCTATAATTTCTACGCAAAGCAGTCCTTTAGCCATTTTACGTTGCTAGTTCGATAACTTCTATAAGTTGAATCGGAGTCAGAGATTTAATATCTCTACGGGCCAAATTTGGACAGTGACACCCAATATATGATTCTGTTAGAAAACGAAAACTAAAAAAACGGGGGGAACGGGGGGACAATCCGTAACTTTTATTGGAATTTTACGGCATGGTAAGCTGGAATATCACCAAGGAATGCATAAGATTCAATTGAAATTCAATCGCTGCGATTATTTGAGATCTTTAGGAGAATGCACTTCTCAACAACATTTTTCTTACGGTTTACGCTTTACATTTACACTTTACATCACGCACCAAAAATTTACTAAATTGGCGTAAAAGATTTACCCCACGATAAAGACATACATACGTCTTTTAAAATACCTGAACGTTTTTATAATTACTCGTTGTTTCCGGATCCGAGGCTCAGGAGCCCGATCAAATTGATTTGAATGAAAATTGGAATCAGGGGCCCGAAATACCCAAAGGGCCAACATATGAAAAGCACAGCATTATCCAGTCGAATTTTCATTTTAAACACGCAGATAAATTAAAACTAATTTTACAGATAATTTAATAATAAGCTCTGAAAATTCCGACATTTCAACATATCTTTGCAGCCTAAAATGCAAAAAACTAGAAAAAAACTTGGTCCAAAGCGCCGAAAATGTTATATTTCGCTATTTTAAATTCAAATTTAGGACATTTCAGGCAAGAATACAACACATGTTATTGAGAACGAGAAGTATCTAATTAGGTGGAAAATTTTTCGGTCAATTCTGTGCAGATAAAAAACTGTACTGAGGAACATCCCGGATAACTGTCCAGATTTAATAAATTCTTTCCTGTTTAGTAGAACAAATTTGATTCGCCGCAATATTATAGTTATTCTTACATTATTTTATTAATGACAGGAATAAATCTCTTCTGGAATCCTGCAATGAATGGAGAAGATATGAATCCGTGGAAAGTTTGGCAGGGAGCGTGGCACGAAAGTATTTTAATTTTGAGATCACACGGGCCGGAAATTGCAACCGCAGGTTAAGAAAATTGATTATTGTTAGGATTAATATTTTAGAATGTTATCCTGACTTTCAAAATTTTGCGGTACTAGTCCCCTACCCCCCTTCCCCACACCTAACGTGCCTAATTATCGCTAAATTTACCAATTGATGAAGGAAACGGCTCTATAATTATAATATTGGGATCTTATGTAGAATTTCACCGCCAGTGTTACTAATCGCTAGTATCACTTAGCGTAAACTAAATAAATAATCTCCATTTTACTTTACACTGCGGTCATACCTTTTGCATAAAATATCGAGTATACCAAGAGCAATGTATAATATGTAAAGTTTAGCTTAGTTCATACATTTCGAATACAAATCGCTGGCGTTGAAACTCTGCATAAGATCCATGATATTGTTTCATTTGTTTGAACTCCGATCCACCGCAATTTCAACACTGTTGATTGCACTGTTTCTCGACGTTTCAAAAAGAATTCATTCTATCAAAAACATAAAAACAAGAACTTTCGAAAAAATCTTAAAAAATTCGAGTAAAGTAAACAAATTAAAGTCAGAAGATGATATGGCGCAGAGCGCCGAAAATTTGACGGTGAAAATGTATATACCTACTTAGAAACGCTAAAAAAGCATATTTTCTTTGTTGTTTGGAAAACTGACAATTCTTACGGGTCAGCACAGCCATTTTGCGGGAGTTAGCAGCCTTTCTTTCTTATCAGACTATTAACAACAAAAAAGGCCCTTTTAAATTTTTTTGCAACGTTTTTTAGAATTTTTGATTTGTCTCTAATGTGAGAAAATTCCGCTTCACATAGATCGCGGAATCAGAGAATTAATGAGTGTTTTGTAATTGACGATTGAGATATGATATGACGCATTTAGATGATGGCACATAGGCGCTATCGATGTGGGACCGGCAAGCACAAGGACTGGAATTCTAAAGAAATTAACAAAAGATTTAGTCGTCATGTTTTCACAACATTTCTTGCATTTCGTTGAATGAATTTAGAATATTAATATAAGTTGTTTAATTAATATTAGTTAGCTTGATTGATTACAATTCTGCTTCCGCTATTCTGCTCTACCCAATTAGAGCCTGTTTTGCCTTAATGAAATTCATGAAAATCGTTGATTCCATACTATAAAAAAGTCCAATTTTTTATGTCGTTTAATCTTAAAAGGTCACCGCCAATTTTGTTAGTTTTTTAATTGTATAATTATCCTACAGTCTTGCCGTGATTTTGCAGATCTGTACATGTCATACTCACCTGTGTCTCTTCCGTTAAACATTGCACCTTCAATCGAAGAGGAGGGGCGGAGCCTGAGTGCGGATTTGTCGGAATTGGCAAGTAAGTTTTAAACTAGCTTAACAATCAACTCCATAGAGCTACAACATTCAAAGTTTATTGTGCGAACAAACGGCTTCAGGAAATTTTTTCTATGAAAAAATTCACTCATTCACCATAGGCGGGCGACAAAGTTCTGGGGGTGCAGGACTTTTTCATATTAAAAAGAAATGGCCTCAAAAATGGTGTAATGGCGAAAAAAACACCATATTATACGTTTCTCATCGAGCGCTATCCATTGGCATCAAAAAATTGCGAAAAAACAGTAAAAAATTTTCGAAAATGGAATTCTGGGGGGAGTGGTATTTTGGTTTCTGGGGGGTATTTTGGGTTCTCGGCGGTTGCATACACCAAACCCCCCACGCCCACGTGTGTCATTCACTCCTCTTCTATTCTGCTATATATTTACACTTACCGCTATGCTCATGAATGCGATTATTCCCTAATCTTTCATGAATCAAGCTGACACGCACCCTGAAATCACCAAGGATTATATCTTAAATCTAGTCATCGGGGAGATAACGAAATTCAATAAAAATACATCTTTCTGATAGCTGAGAACACAGGGCCTTCGACACTGTTATTAACTTTGTATGAAATAGAGAACCGGTTGAGAAATACGCATTTGAACGTGTAAAATTGTGTGAAAAACGGGATCTCGCAACGCTCATACCTCGTGTTATAAAATCAAGAAATGACATTCTTCTACCTAAGTACGTACGTATATATCTTTTCGTTTCCTTGTAAAAAACACATATTGCAATGGAAAAGAGGGTACTGAGAGTTTGCCATATAACATTGCATTGTCTTACTGTAAATTGCGAAAAACAATCGTCCATATCGGAAATCTATAGTCTGTTCCATTCCAAATGGCCCGCTTTCGCTTTACTGCTTATTACTGTAGCAGAATATTTTATAGTTTACGTTGTTGCCGCAGTTTGTTAGATGCGCGGTATGTTAAGCAAAGCACATTAAACATCGACAAAAAAGTTTAAAGCAACTTGCTGCTGCAAGAACATAATTGAAGAAGCCATTTGTGCAGTGAAAATCTAGTACAGTAATAAGAATTTAGCGGAAATGGGCCGTTTGGAATGGAACAGACCACACCTGGGCGTGGGGGGGGTTCGGGGGTATGCACCCCCCCAGAAACCAAAATACCCCCCCCATAAATCAAAATACCCCCAGAATTCAATTTTTGAAAATTTTTTTCGTTTTTTTCGCAATTTTTTGATGCCAATGGATAGTGCTTGATGAGAAACGTCGAAAAATGGTGTTTTTATCGCCATACCACCATTTTTAAGGCCATTTTTCGACCTTCAAAAAAATCTTGCACCCCCCCAGAATTTTCTTGCTGCCCACGTATGGAACATACTATAGTACATTGGTAAAAGTAGGGGGTTGAGTTTTCATGGCGATTACGGCAAAAGAATTTTATACAGTAGGGAGCCAGGTTTTAATATAGGAGCAGTACTTAATTCCTGCTTTTTTCCGCGATATTAAAAAATGTTCTTAAAATTCACTGTTCGCAGGCAAAATGTCGACATGTTTAATCCTAAAAGTTTTCAATTCATATCTGAGCGAAAATCCGGTGCGAAATGCCGAAATCGCTAAATTTAGGCTGAGCTATAGCTAAAGATAAGGATATAAAATCTGATAGAGCTTTGCGCTGAACTTACCATTTTTGCTTCTAGAAATTTGAGCAATGGCCAAAAATTCTCCCTGTCTGCAATATGACAGTTTCTTGCACTAAAGTGTGACTTAATTAAAGGAATGACTATAAGGAAGTCAATAAATGTCATTAGAAGGTTTTACCAGAAAATTCTAGAATTCAAGCTAATAATGGTCTAAAATCGATTCCTTATATTTAATCCATAAGCGAGGAAAAATGCTCCAATGGGGCCAAACACGTGAATATACTTTAATTTAATCACTGGTAAAGTCGTAAAATCAGGGGACTAGTGAAACTTTTCCACGTTAGCAAAAGACGAAATTTTGGTCCCATATTATCGTCTTCCTTTCTGCCCAGAAGCATAATCACATAAGTATGCGTACATACATTTTCGGAAAGCTATCCAAGTTAAGCTCTACATTCTAAAATCGAAAGCGGGCACTTTCCAATGACCGCATGGCAAATCAGAGACGATAAATGCGAAACGCGCCAACCCTATTCGGGCCTAATTTTGATATTTTTTAAAATTATTTTCACTATACAGCGGTTTTTTTATAATTTATTGTACTCGTGGTTAAAATTCTACTATCAAATTTGGCGCTTCGCTGCCCCATCTGCTAGAGTGTTTGTAAACAAATAATATCTTAACCAGTAATTAGTATAAAAAATTGAATGACTCTGCAATGGATCGGCGAGCGGTTTTTATATTTTTTATATCTCGCTGAGCTGCCCGGCGTTGCCCTGGCTGAACTTAGGCCTGATAGCTGTATGGGATTGAGATGTCTCTTGTATTTTTTATTTTTCGGAACTTTTAATGTTTTTGGGATATTTCTAAAAAAATTGTTGGTAAAAACATATTGTACTTTTTAAAGTTTTTTAAAACTGCCTTTCGTCAACCATTTCTTTGATTAAATCCATATTTCTGACGTTATAGAATGGTTCTGAGAATTCTTTATCCTACATCATATTTTTGATGTTCTGGGATGTTCTGGAAATTATACCATTAGATGGTTTGGAATGTTTATAGATTTTGTGGTACAAACCATATTTTTGATGTTTTGGGACACCAATCATACAGCACAGAATATGTTATAGCACTGGGTATGGTATACCACGTTCTATCTTGCAGCATAGGGATATGTTTTATCACGTCCTATCCTGTAACACTGGGTACTGTTATATCACGTCCTATCTTATAGCATAGGGCATGTTATATCGCGTCCTATTGTATAGCTTGGGGTATGTTACATCACGTCCTATTGTATAGCATTGAGTATGTTGTATTGTACAATGTTCAATTTTGCTCTCATTGTAAACAAATGCAAAAAGTTGCATATTAAATTAGCCGCTAGAAGCAAAAACATTTGGATTTGTATTTTCGTAAGCCGCATGTTTGCTGCTTTCTTTCGAAAGCCGCATGTTTGCTGCTTTCTTTCGAAATCCGCATGTTTGCTGCTCTATTGCTTCATTAAATTTCACGCGCACCGGTTTACAAGGTCAAAAATTTTGACTTGGTGCGACCTCTTTTTCAGTGATTAGTCATGTTTATAAGTACCCGAACGTGATTTGCATTCAGCCTGTCTCATACATGTTTTATGATGCCAGATCGTATATTTAAAGTAGCGAATATGGAATCAGCGGTCCCTGAAACCCCAGAGGCCAAATTTTGGAAGCAACAGTCAATCTGTGCTTCTGCAAAAAGACAAAAACCTAAATTTTACGCTATGCATAGGGTACCTTTGGGCTCCCGTATCTCAGAAACCAATCCGTGAATTTTCTTCAAATTCTACAGTAAGGTCAGTCATAAGATATCCAATAATTGGTGGAAACGTTAGAAAAATTTATCCGCTGCGATCTGAGATATTTGATAAAATACACTTGTAAATCACGTTTTTCTTACGGCATTACATCAGTTTACACTGTAGTGTAAAGTGGTTCACACCAGTCGATAGCGCATAAAAAGTTGATTTAGAGTTGGCTTGAAAATTTTACCCTGCGGCAATTGCATAAGCGGCTAGAGCTACCAAAACCTTTTACATGAAATCCGTAGTTTCCGGGTTTCAGGAGTCCGATCGAGCCATTTTAATCAAAAAATTGCAATTAGCGCCCGAGAATACCCATTGAGTGAAAATGTAAGTATCACAAAATTATCCAGTAAAAACTTTTTTGCCTCACAGACACACACACACACACACACACACACAACTCGAAATTAATATTATAGAAGACCAGCAAATGGGGCGCTTCGCTGCCCCATCTGCTAGAGTGTTTGTAAACAAATAATATCTTAACCAGTAATTAGTATAAAAAATTGAATGACTCTGCAATGGATCGGCGAGCGGTTTTTATATTTTTTATATCTCGCTGAGCTGCCCGGCGTTGCCCTGGCTGAACTTAGGCCTGATAGCTGTATGGGATTGAGATGTCTCTTGTATTTTTTATTTTTCGGGACTTTTAATGTTTTTGGGATATTTCTAAAAAAATTGTTGGTAAAAACATATTGTACTTTTTAAAGTTTTTAAAACTGTCTTTCGTCAACCATTTCTTTGATTAAATCCATATTTCTGACGTTATAGAATGGTTCTGAGAATTCTTTATCCTAAATCATATTTTTGATGTTCTGGGATGTTCTGGAAATTATACCATTAGATGGTTTGGGATGTTTATAGATTTTTTGGGTACAAACCATATTTTTGATGTTTTGGGACACCAATCTTACAGCACAGGATATGTTATAGCACTGGGTATGGTATACCACGTTCTATCTTGCAGCATAGGGGTATGTTTTATCACGTCCTATCCTGTAACACTGGGTATGTTATATCACGTCCTATCTTATAGCATGGGGCATGTTATATCACGTCCTATTGTATAGCTATGGGGTATGTTACATCACGTCCTATTGTATAGCATTGAGTATGTTGTATTGTACAATGTTCAATTTTGCTCTCATTGTAAACAAATGCAAAAAGTTGCATATTAAATTAGCCGCTAGAAGCAAAAACATTTGGATTTGTATTTTCGAAAGCCGCATGTTTGCTGCTTTCTTTCGAAAGCCGCATGTTTGCTGCTTTCTATTGCTTCGCATTAAATTTCACGCGCACTGGTTTACAAGGTCAAAAATTTTGACTTGGTGCGACCTCTTTTTCAGTGATTAGTCATGTTTATAAGTACCCGAACGTGATTTGCATTCAGCCCGTCTCATACATGTTTTATGATGCCAGATCGTATATTTAAAGTAGCGAATATGGAATCAGCGGTCCCTGAAACCCCAGAGGCCAAATTTTGGAAGCAACAGTCAATCTGTGCTTCTGCAAAAAGACAAAAACCTAAATTTTACGCTATGCATAGGGTACCTTTGGGCTCCCGTATCTCAGAAACCAATCCGTGAATTTTCTTCAAATTCTACAGTAAGGTCAGTCATAAATAATTGGTGGAAACGTTAGAAAAATTTATCCGCTGCGATCTGAGATATTTGATAAAATACACTTGTAAATCACGTTTTTCTTACGGCATTACATCAGTTTACACTGTAGTGTAAAGTGGTTCACACCAGTCGATAGCGCATAAAAAGTTGATTTAGGGTGGCTTGAAAATTTTACCCTGCGGCAATTGCATAAGCGGCTAGAGCTACCAAAACCTTTTACATAAATCCTAGTTTCCGGGTTTCAGGAGTCCGATCGAGCCATTTTAATCAAAAAATTGCAATTAGCGCCCGAGAATACCCATTGAGTGAAAATGTAAGTATCACAAAATTATCCAGTAAAAACTTTTTTGCCTCACAGACACACACACACACACACAACTCGAAATTAATATTATAGACCAGCAAATGGGGCGCTTCGCTGCCCCATCTGCTAGAGTGTTTGTAAACAAATAATATCTTAACCAGTAATTAGTATAAAAAAATTGAATGACTCTGCAATGGATCGGCGAGCGGTTTTTATATTTTTGTCTTTGGGAAGCCTTTGAATAGAAACCACAAACTGTCTAGAACAAAACTATCGATCTAGAAGATCTATGTAAATAATTGAAGTGTAAGTTGTCACATTAATTTTGATATTCTTATTGATTGATTATTGATTTAAAGGTATTAAGTAAAGTTAATATTTTATGTATTATTCTTGAACAGCTGTCTTCTTTGCATCTAGGTATTTAGATGGCTAAATTCACATTTATTGCTCGATTGAATAAAAATTACAGTACATATTGTTTATGGTCATTTGCGAATTGTACATAGAAGGATCAAGATTTATAGTACCTACCTACATATATAATTCAATTATTATTTTGTGTGCATTTTGTGAGTGCTTTCCATTAAGCAACGACTCATTCCATTTTGCTCTGTCTTCTTTTGCCTCGTTCTTCCGTTTATGAGGCAACTCAACGGCAAAACTGCGTACAATGTTCAACTTTGCCCTCATTGTAAACAAATGCAAAAAGTTGCATATTAAATTAGCTGCTAGAAGCAAAAACATTTGGATTTGTATTTTCGAAAGCCGCATGTTTGCTTACTTCCTTTCGAAAGCCGCATGTTTGCTGCTTTCGATTGCTTCGCATTAAATTTCACGCGCGCTGGTTTACAAGGTCAAAAATTTTGACTTGGTGCAAGCTCTTTTTCAGTGATTAATCATGTTTATAAGTACCCGTACGTGATTTCCTTTCAGCCCGTCTCATACATGTTTTATGATTCCAGATCGTATATCTAAAGTAGCGAATATGGAATCAGCGGTCTCAGAAACCCCAGGGGCCCGATTTTGGAAGCAACAGTCAATCTGTGCTTCTGCAAAAAGACAAAAACCTAAATTTTGCGCTATGCATAGGGTACCTTTGGGCTCCCGTATCTCAGAAACCAATCCGTGAATTTTCTTCAAATTCTACAGTAAGGTCAGTCATAAGATATCCAATAATTGGTGAAAACTTTAAAAAAATTTATCCGCTGCGATTTGAGATATTTGATAAAATACACTTGTAAATCACGTTTTTCTTACGGCATCACATCAGTTTACACTGTAGTGTAAAGTGGTTCACACCAGTCGATAGCGCATAAAAAGTTGATCTAGGGTGGCTTTAAAATTTTACCCTGCGGCAATTGCATAAGCGGCTAGAGCTACCAAAACCTTTTACATAATTCCGTAGTTTCCGGGTTTCAGGAGTCCGATCGAGCCATTTTAATCAAAAAATCGTAATTAGCGCCCGAGAATACCCATTGAGTGAAAATATAAGGAATCGTATAAATTATTTTCTTTCGAGACAAACAGTTGGGATATTTGGTCAGTTCGAAAAAAATATTATCAGAGTGGGAATTGCGCGAAGGCAGAAATGGCCTCCGTTTGAACATACACTTGGAGCCCGATTGGTACATTTTGACTGATTTGCCCAATCAACAACAGTCGCTGCGACAGACGAGATCTTTCGATTTTTCCAAAAAGTGGCTAACTAAATTTTTGGAATATCGAAATCGCGCTTAAAAATAATTAGCAAAGACGGATTGAATGGAAATATGGAAGGCAGCCGTTTATCCTCCTTTGTGTTTGTCTAAAAATTTTCATTCCCCCTGCATACGATACGATGATAACTGATAAGGATTTATATCACAATGCCATCAAAAGGGCGGGAGGAGGGCTGGGGAGACAAGTGGGCGTGATAGGGCTAAACCCGCCAAGAATCCGGCAGACCTCCTGAAATCGATGGATCCCATAATTTGATTTTTGGCATGTTGCTTTGCAATTTTTGTTCTTAAAAGTCAACTTAGATTCTGTACATGCTAATTTTATTGTAGTATAGGACATATAGTACAATAGCACATAAATGCGGCTAACTGGGTATCTTGACCTTTATTATTGAAGTTTAGCCAATTGATGGGTTTCTAGCGGCAAAAAATGTTAGAAATTTATCAATACGATGCTTAGCACCGAAAAAATTTTAACATTGCTACCGTTTTTAGGCAGAATTTTCGGTCTTTTTTCCAAAGCTCAAAAATTGTCTTGCAATTCTAACAGTTCCTGACTTTCCAAAACCTTAGGTAAGGGTAATACTCCCTATCTCAGCCCTCTATGCCCTTGCGTGCTGAAATAGCCGTTTACGCTGCAGAAACATCGTTTTAGGAGTAATACATATGTTTGCCGCTACGAAAATCTATCCCTGGCGTCGGAATAAGACTTCATGGTCACCGACGGTCACAAATCGTCCCAAATTATACATGTCTTTTCCTAGGGGCGGATTTGGGGGGCGGCCGCCCCCCCATTGGCCCAACTTAGGTGCGCAAAATTAAGGATTTTTGAGCGATTTTTAGCGATTTTTGGGTTAAAACGGCCAATTTGTCCGCCCAAGTCATATTTCCGCCCCCCCCTCAGGGGTACCGCCCCCCCCTTAGGAAAATCCCGAATCCGCCTTTGTCTATTCCCCATCTAGCCAATCATTTTTGACCAATGAGGAGGCCGCCAATCATCAAAACTATATCTTTTATAAAGATTTCAAGCCGTACGTGACATATTTGACGAAGCAGAAGCCCCAAACGATCTTGCAGTCAATTTTTTTCAAATGCCAGAGTGTGCCCGGCCCGAATTCGACATTTATTCTGCGCTATCAAATGTTTGCGCATTCTCCCGACACGGCCACCGAAATATGTGTCAAAAAAGCCCTCGGAGGGGGTGAATTATGCGTGCCTAGCTATGACGCGGCTCGCTGCCATAAAACCGTATGCGTAGCTGACCTCGCACCCTATCAGGAATCTTTCCTGGAAAAGGATATCCAGGTTTTTTTACTCCATTTCCATAAGAGTCCGTACATGCAACAGGGGTCGGGGCTTTAGAGCTTCCCTCCCATCTAGAGCTGGACGTTCTCCGCTTGTTTTGGCCATTTTTACGAGTATTTAGCTATTTTAGGCCAAGAATTTTAGGTCTAATCCCCACTCCTTGAAACTTGCCGCGGACCGCATTCTAAATTTTGAGCCGTTACATTCGTATTAGAGTCCGTTCTATTTTAAACTCATGATCTTGCAGGGGGTCGAGTCCATAGGTGGGCGGCACTAAAATTCTGCGGGGGGGGGTGCCAGATTTTTCAAAGGTCAAAAAGTGGCCTCAAAAATGGTGGTTTTGGCGAAAAAACACCCTTTTTCAACAATTCTCATCGAGCACTATCTATTGGCATCAAAAACATGCGAAAAAAACAAAAGAAATTTTCAAAAAATTGAGTTCTGGGGTGTATTTTGATTTCTAGGGTTGCATACCCCCGAACCCCCCACGCCCAATTAAGGTGGGGTCTGGGTGGTGGATTTTCACCTTATCTCAGACTCCATCCGCAACTCCCCTGACCAGAGCATGCGATTTTCACACAAAAATCCGTAGAACGTGCTATATCAAGCGTTTCATCAAGCTCGAAAGTGTCAAATTTTCAACGCTTTGCTCACCTGAACGAATGTTTCAAATATTTTTTCGATATTTCTATCTCACATGCGTAGACAGATCGAACTATTGATTTTCTGTATATAAGCTTGAGCAAAGCGAACATTTTTTTAAAAATTGTCTCCGTCGTACTTTAGAAATCGCCGAGAAACGTGCAAAAAGAATTTTAAGCGTTTTTAGCTCAAAAATGTCAAAACTTCGGCGCTTTTGGGCTATATGCTCATTTTTTTAATCATTTTTTGTTTAATTTACTTAATTTTTTCAAATTTATTAAAGAATTTTTTACGTTTTTTTCTGTTCCAGAAAGAACGATCATTGTCCGAAATTTCAAGACTATGTTTTTGATGTGTACGTACGTACCCATCGTCTAGCGCGGATGTAGTGGGGCGGGGAGGGCACAATAGAGAATAATGTGTATTTTTGACGATTTTAGCCATTTATTATCACAATATTTAAATTTAAATGACATTTGCTGACTTTCTTGGCGCTCTATAAACTATATCTTTTATGTTAGAAGAATAATTTATGTACAGAACTAGGATTTTTCAGGTCTTACAATGATTTCTCGAGTATTTTTTCGGTGCTTTGCGCCGATTTTAGCGCGAGCTAGCCTATTTCGAAGAAAACGTTCAAAATTATCCACTTTTTTCGGATCACAAATGATGTTGTGTATCAAATGACGGTGAAAACCGATACTTCAATCATGGAGACGGATTTTTTGGCAATTTTTGAAACTATTAGCAAAATTTAGGGTTTCGTTCTCCATGTCAGAAAATCCTGGGTCCGCCACTGCCCATCGTTTTTGCCCAAAACGTATTTTTAAAAAAAATTTTGAACCGAAACCCCCAGAATTTCCATGCTGTACATAAAAGATAACGACGCACTATTAACGTAGCGATGCCTTTATTGAGGTAATTATAAGAGTGAAAGCTCCGTTCGACGAAAATACAGGCTCGGGGCCTAGTTCGGTCGTTTTGTTACTTGCATCGCCTGATTATTCAGACATGTTCGAAAGCGAATCAGACGGACAATTTGCGCCGTGCTATTTGGAACCAATATCTCGGAGTAAGCAGCTTCTCAGTTCTTACCAAAAGCAATATCTGGCGGCTTTAAACAAATTTTGAAAGTAAAAAATTAAACAATGAAATATTTAAGAATTAAAAAATTTCGAAAAAATGCCTACATTCTCTTTCTTACCTTGCCCACCCACCGGACAGAACTTGCGAGGCCCCTTTTGCATAGCAAATTCCCTTAATTGCTAATAAACGAATACAAAATTTTATTTCTTATTCAATTTATCAAATTTATGTAGAAGTGGAAGTAATTTTATTCCCGTTGTACCGATGCTAAATCCTTTTTTTTGGATTGGCGATCAATTTTGTAATGTAATCGGGATACTACTAGCAGCGGGATTTGGGAGTCGAGACCAGACACGCACATGGGGGGAACTGGAGTAGTCTAACCCCCTGGAATAAGAAAATCAAAACTTTTAGAAAATTTTAGGGAAATGAAGGACCAGAAACTGTGGAATAACGAAGTTTAAAGCTAGTTGAGCACTTATAGCAGTTTTGAGGTTATTTTTGTCAGCTCAAATTTTGACACCCCCTTAGGTCGACCAATCTGTTTATCTGCTATCTATAGTCAAGACCCTCCCCAAATGAAAAATGATCTTGGAAATATGAGGCAAAACGGTGGTAAAAGATGGATGAAAAACGTAAATATTCGTCGAAAGTGCATGAAATTGACCAGAAACTGCAAATCAAGGTAGTCTTAACATTATTTTAGCATCTTTGCCAGATTTTACACGTTTTTGATGTAACAAATTTTGTTTAAGCGGCTACTTAGCGCGTTTTATTTACGCCCTCAGATCTTCGACTAAATTTGTATTTGATCAACGATGATCGGATCATTTTCCATAAAAACGCCGCTTATATTCAAAATTCAAAGGGATGCCTATATTTATTTAAATGTTTATTTAATTACTTATATAATTTTACATTTATTTATGCATCAATAGGCGTCGATGATGTGTTTCCCCGTTTTACGCATTTCACGCAAGTCCAAGATTGTGAGAAAGACAGGATGGAACTTAAAATGATCGTAGCCACTCGCGTAATAATGATCGCGGATTACGAAATAGATGGGGAAATTAAGTACGACCTTGCTGGTTTCAGGACGATTGGCGATTGGTACGAAAGCGATTGCCTTCTGAACTTCGCTTCATTCGAAAATTTCGATGGACCTCCGGAATTGTTGTTGCTTAATAGTTAGTGCTACAATATGACAGTTTATCTGAAACCATACATGGAACAGGGAGTGGACATAGGCCGATTTAAAGGGGCGGGGGAGCGCCCATCCCAACCGCCCTGTTTGACGTTCCACTTCAAATGCTACATATTACAGAAAATCGAGCAGCAGTCCAAGCTTCTAAACCTTTTACCGGTTAAATTTCACAAATTTTCCGCGCTCCACGCCAGATTTCCGCTAAACTCACCCACTCGCATAAAAACGTTTCTTAATTTTGACGAGAAGGATGGTAATTATACGTATTCTGAGGGGTTGGTGGGGTTGACTTCCTTAGAATGGCAACCGACTGCACGCAAAGTAGCTGTGACTGCCTCCAGAATTGTCGACTTTTTGTGAAAATTGTAAACAGTGTGCCTGTTTGATCGTTTTCAGCTCATTGTTGGCTCGGAAGTCTCAAATATTCGGCGCTTCGCGCCATCACATTTTTAACTATATTTTGTTCAATTTACTCCGATTTTTTCAATTTTTTTCTGAATTTTCTTTGTTTTTACGCTCTAGAAAGAATGAGCATTGTTTGAAACGTCAAAAAACAGTGTTTTTGACGTGCACTCATCGCTTTTCAGCATCAAAAATCTGTTTTAAAATTTTTTTGAGCCTGACTTCCCCCCAAAATTTCTATGCCCTGCGCGTATGATGGTAACTCTTTGAGTGTTAATGACTAACTTTCAATTTAGAAGTTTTAGCTAATTTTCAAAAGACTAGTGTGTAGTGGTGGATTGGGAGACCTAAATATCTGATAAATTGTAAAAACGAGTGAAGTACTGCTCGATGAAAGGAGAAATGAGTGTCGTACACATATCACTGATGGCAGCCCTGGCAAACTGAACCGCGTCTGCCAAAAACACGTTGAATCTTTGCATGACCTGCTGCGAAAGAAGCCTGAATTGTTAACCTTTCATGGCTTTTTAGTTGAACTTTAGATCAGTTATTTGACTAGAGTGATGTACTTTACAGTGTTTGTCTCAAATTTTAGTCAGCGCCACCCATTAGTATCAAAAATTTCTTTCTCGGGGGTCTACCGGAATTAGACATGCACGTGGGGGGGAGTTCGGGCGGAGTCCTCGACCCCCGGAATGGAAAAATGGGATACTTTCTTAGGAAAATGAGGTAAAATGAAGGCAAAACACGGATGAAAATTGACAATTTTCTTTAAAAGTGCTTCAAATTTATCGGACACTTGTGTAATAACGTAGTCTTGACGCTATTGTAGCGTTTATACCAATTTTTGAGGTCATTTTGGCCCAGAAAAAGTTTAATTCTTGACCCCCCCCCTTCAGACCGGCCTAACCCCCTCCTCCTAGATCGGCCATGCTGTGCATCTACGGTCTAGACCCTCAACCCTCCTTTTTCCCCACGTGCATGCCTGAATTGACTGTTGCTTCTGTCAGCGAAAAATTGTTATACATAGCGCGAAATTTTATGAAAAATTTCATAAATTCACGATTAAGAAAGCAAACCGTTTTCCGTCAAGTTATCGGGCCCTTTTGATAGCGCCTCGTTGGAAATGGACACCAAATTTATTTGCGTAGCAAAGCAAATTCGGGTGAGCTTCTACATATCCACGACGATTGGAGTTTCGGCTGATGTGTGCGTTTATAACACCGACAATCATGACCGCTATCACTGCAGTCAGACCAATTCGATAAGGTCGTATGGATATCCAACGATGCTGTTCGAATCTAACTTGCAAGCTAATAGGGTACCTACATAAGTACCACGCATTCCCTTAGGAGGAGGAGGGGTGGGGGTATAACGCCTACCACGGGGCAGGGGCAGATTCAAGGGGGCGGCCTCCCCATTGGCTAAAAATATTTGGCGAGATAAAGAATGGATATGGAATGTGTAATGATTTTTGGCCGTCAGTAATCATAATTTCTCTAATTTTTCCGTCGCTGCGTGCCGTATAATACCTATTAATGGCATCTATTCACTTTCTTGGCGACCTGGAAGCCATTTTTTGCTCATTGAATAGGTTTTGAACCAATTTAAACAGCAGAAATAGCTATTTTAGCTTGGTTTTCTTCTATTTTCAATCAAAAATCTTCGACGTGTCGCGTCAAATGCACAGAAAATCAAGCAGTAAATCGAGCTTCTAAACGTCCATTCGCCGAAATTTCACAAATTTTTCGGCGCCAGATTTTGGTTAGGTCAAGGTTTATGATTTTTTTTGCACAAAATTGTCGAAAATTTCAAAAATTTTCTAAAAAAAGTTTTTGCGTAAAAAGCGATTTTAAGTGAAAGTATACAATGTAAAACGCCGAAAATATGCTGTTTCGCACGTCAAGGGCAAATTTTTGAACCTATTTTTGAATGTTTTTGGAATAGTTGGGGTACCGCTCCTTCTTTCCCTTAGGAAAATCCTAGATCCGCTACTGCCCCGGGGTTCAAGACTCGACGACTTTGGGAAACTATGATAAGTACTACAAAAGTGCTGTACCGGAGCCTCCCTTTCTTGGTGCCCTGGGGTTAGGAAACTAACGCTGGCATCTGCTATGAGCTCTTTTTCATTATGAGGTGGGCTTAAAAAGCTACACCCTTAAATAACATTTCAACTTGAGCTCTTGTCAACATAAAACTTTAAAAGCAGTTTCATTGGATAAAACAAAAATGCTTTCGCTCAAACCGTTCAAAAAATTTGGCTAACCCCCCATTTTGGTATTGGTTGGACCCGATAGTTTCTGCTTTGTTTTATTACTTAATTTAGTTGTGCCTTTTTTCTCAATATTACCAATTAAAAAATTATTAGCACATTGGTTGAAACCCACAGTGGTTAGGTACTCTTTCATACTAGATGCAAAAAGTGCAAAATATAGTCAAAAGAGTGGGCAAATTGATGACAGAACCGAACAGGCTTTCAGGGTTTAAACAATATCAAATTATAGTGTAAAGAAACCGCGGAAGCACCCGTACCGCTGGCAGATAGCCAAAACTTTTCATACCACCTAAATAAGGGCTTTTTTATCTTTCAAAAGGAAATGGACTCAAAATTTTATATCCAAATTTGCTGAAGTTATGACCTATAAGTTTCTTTGGCCTAGCCTGTTTATACTCTACTGACAAGAAATAGTATAATTAACATAGTGATAATGAAAAATATCAACTAATTATGATTGGGTACCCCTAACACCTGTGCACCCCCTACAGCTATAACGGGACACTTCTGGAAGGTGCGCTTTTTTAAAAGAAAGATAATAAATAAATTCGCTGCCCGTGTTCTTTTGTTTTTCTTGAAACTCAAAACTGACTGTGTAAAGAAGGTGTAAAGTTTTTGTGTAACGTTATAACATGGGACAAATTTTGGGACCTTTTTACTGCGGCATGTGGACAACTGAGTATTGATGACTCAAACAATTGAACAGCATAGGATTATAGAGGGATGAATTCTACAGATGATCATCTTTTTGTTTTTTGAAATTCGCATTAGTTCTCGAATAGCAGTGTAAAGAGTGCGAGAATCTGGGGTGAAAAAGCACTTTTTGGTCGAGTTTTCAACCTGCTTATGTCTGATACTAACTCCGGTTATGAGTTTTTTAAAATGTTTATCTGACAGAAATGTAGAGCGGATCAAGGGCTACATTCTGCATATAAGCAAAGTCTTCTACGCTCTATGGTGAGTTAGATCCTGGGGTTTAAAGTTTACACTCTGGTGGATGGTGTAAAAAACGGATTTTAACTAAGATTTCTCTGTCAAATTTTTCCGCTCATGAGTCAGGGTAAATTGAATACAGCAGTAATAAAGTGCCTCTTAGGGGCTACACATCGCAGCAAACCGCATTTAAAAAAACGCAATATTGAGTTATTTATGGGGGTGTAAAGTTCGAAATCAGAGGTAAAAAATGGGCGAAAAAACACGTTTTTTCCGAATTTTGATTAATAAATCATACCAAATAATTTTTGCAAGAGAATTTTGGCACACAGGAATGTACTACGATTTAAAAGCTACAAATTGTACCAAACCGAATTTCTTTAAACTCAATGGGGAGTTCGGTACGGAATTTTAAAGTTTACAGTGTTCTAAATGATGGAAAATACGTTTTTGTTGCGTTTTTTGTTCGCCACTTTCTCCGTCCAGAAGTCGGGATAAGTCCAATAGAATAAAAATAAAGTGCTTTATATCGGGTGCATGTCAAAGCAAATTGTCTATACATTAATATTTAGCGAGTGTAAAGTCAAAAATTTGGTGTTTAAAATGCGTTTCTGTCTTGTTTTTTCTGCCTGCTTCTCCGGTTATGAGTCAGGGACACGATTATCAAGTCTAGAAATGGACCAGGAACCAAATTTGATATGCCAGTCTGGCGCATATGTTTACACTCTACAGTGTTGTAAAGTGGTTTACACCTATTGTTAGTTTGCCCGATAGAACATTATGGAGACTTAATTTTTTCATAAATATTAATCTTTATATCGGAACAATATCAAAATTACGAATCTGACCAAAATCTTCTTTACACTAGGTGTTTACATGAAGTTTACACTACATATGTATTTATCTTCGTTTTTGAGCATTCCAGAAACCTAATTTTTTCCTGGAGTCTAGAAATTTTCAAAGAATCAAATGTGAGACGTCACGTAGGCGCGTTTGTTTACAGCCAATAGTGATGTAAAGTAATTTACACTCATTGTTTATTTGTCCTCAGACCATTGTAGAAATGCAATTTTTTCATAAATGTTGGTAAAAATATCCGAGTAATAGCAGATTTACAAATCGGAATAAAATTCTCTTCACACTAGGCGGTTGTGTAAAGTTTACACTATATAATAAGCTCCATTCTAGAGCCTCTCGGTAACTTATTTTTTCCCTAAAGTCGTAAAATATATATGGAAACAGGTGTGATACGTCTGCTAGGGGCGCATGAAGAGTAGTGTAAAGTGATTAACACCTAATGTTAATTTGTTCTTAGAACATTATAGAGGTTTCATTTCTTAATAAATGCTGATCGTTATATCAGAGCAATATCGAAATTATTAATCCCACTAAAATTCTTTACACTCTTGTGTAAAGTTTAAAATGTAAATTAAGTTTAGCTCTAGTAAGTTTTGGAAGCATATTTCTTTACAGGATGTTCTACGTAACATAAGAATTACTAATCAGAATGTTTGTTTCTTCTACAACTAGTAGATTTGTAAAGTTTAAACCATTCAATTATTAGAAGAACCGCACAGTAAATGAAATCTAGTATTGTATTTCCAAATCTTGCTAATTAAAAGTAGGGTACTAGCAAAGAAAAATGCTCCGATGGAACAAAAAAGGGGAATATACTTGGGATTGTGAATTATCGAGGATGTAAAAGGAGGGGACTAGGAAAAATCTCCCTATGTTATATGCCAAAAATCGCAAAATATGTTAAAAACCAGACTTTCTCTAAACAATGCAAAAAATCGAAGTATATTCTGCGGCCTCCCAATAGAAATAAACTATTTAATAAAAAATTGATTGAAAAAAGCAGCGAATTAGCAATGCAGTAGCTAAGCGAATTGAATGAAATAGTACATATCGATGCATTCAAGACAATCGATGATATTGTTGGTTCAAAGCAGTAGGAAACACGGAAGCTGACGTGCAACAGACCTTATGTAGATACTCTTTTACACATGTCTACAACAATTGTTTACTAAACTTTTACATTTTTCAAAGGCCGCAGAATATACTACGATTTTTTGCATTGTTTAGACAAAGTCTGGTTTTTGTCATATTTTGCGATTTTTGGCATATAACATAGGGAGATTTTTCCTAGTCCCCTCCTTTTACATCCTCGATAATTCACACTCCCAAGTATATTCCAATTTTTTGTTCCGTCGGAGCATTTTTCTTTGCTACTTATTGTTATTACTGTCATTATCACAGTATACGCGCAAGCCATGAACACAAGAATTTTTAGCTAAAAGATTTTGGTGTCATGTCAATTGTCAAATATGCTCCTCAACGTTTATGTCTTCGCCGATTTGTTCAAATAATTATGTGTTTCAGGTTGATTTACATGTTAAAATCAATCAGGATAATGTTCAATCGGGTTCAGCAACGTTTATGATGAAGAAGTTGGAGGTTATATGCTAAACGTGATAAATCATTCTAGAACCTGCCTCGTATACTAGGGCAGGATTTAACTTTTGGAATTCCGGGCTAGGTACAGTAAAATGACAATGTACGGTTTGGTTTGGCTTTTGTAAAAAATAACAAGTTGGTGAGAGAATTTGTATGATTTTTATATTGTTTTTTAGCGTAAAATGGGTTTACTGTCGTGGCATTTATTTATTATCTTTATGTGTGCAGGGTCTTCATCAAAAAGAGTCTAGGTAGGTACCTTACATATGCAAGTGTGTATCGCGCTAGTGATTTTGACGTTTGCTTCCGGTGACTTTTGTTTCAGACTCCTTTGTATCTTTAAATTATAAGCGTCGCATATTAACGCTTAAGCTTTTTTCTTGATTACTAAGCAGTCATTCAATATATCATGTTTCATCCGCAATGTCGTATGCATATAGGTACCTAAGTTGCATACTGATACGTATGCACAATAAAAGCTCAAAATTTTGCGGCGGGGTCTCGGGTCATTTTTAGGGGGATATATGAAATCTAGATATCTAGATACCTCTCAGAAATCTAGATATCCCCAGAATACAATTTTCGAAATTTTTTTCGTTTTTTTTCGCTATTTTTTTTGATGCCAATGGATAGTGCTCGATGAAAAACTTTGAAAAATGGTGTTTTTAGCCATACCACCTTTTTTAAGACTATTTTTGACCTTTGAGAAATCTTGCACCCTCTAGAATTTTGGTGCTGCCCACCTATGCTCACGACACCAGACATACACATGGGTGAATATATATTCAGACTTAACCCCTCCCCCAACCCCCAAATGGAAGAATGAGAAATTTTCTGGGCAAAATGAGGCAAAATAAAGGTAAAAAATGAATGAATTCTGTAAATTTCCTTCAAAAGTGCTTTAAATTAAACAGAAATAGAGTAATAACGTAGTTTTACCGCTATTTTAGTGCTTCAAACCATTTTTGAGGTTATTTTGGCCTGAATGACTCAATTTTTGACCTAACTACACATCGGCTGTCTCCTCTAGACAGGCCATGCTATGCATCTAAGCTCACGACCAGACATGTACAACCCCCGTAGAACAGAAAAATGGAGAATTATCTGACAAAAAGAGGTAAAATGAGGGCTAAAAAGCGATAAAAGTGAAAAAATGTAGCAGGTAAGCTAAGGATTAGTATAAAATGGATATTTTGGTATTAAACCCGCAAAGTTGTTGTTGTAGTGAATCATATTCTCAATGGATATGATGTGCAGCAGTGAGAGCGAATAAAGATAGTGATAATAATAATAATAATAATAATAATAATAATAATAATAATAATAATAATAATAATAATAATAATAATAATAATAATAATAATAATAATAATAATAATAATAGTGATAATAATATTAATAATAATAATAATAATAATAATAATAATAATAATAACAATAATAATAATAATAACACTAATAGTAATAATAATGATAGTTGGTAATAATAATGATAGTGATAATGATAATACGAATAATGATAATATTAATAATAATAATAATAATAATAATGATAATATTATTATTATTATTATTAATATTAATAACAATAAAGTAATAATATTAATAATAATAATAATAATAATAATAATAATAATAATAATAATAATAATAATAATAATAATAATAATAATAATAATAATAATAATAATAATAATAATAATAATAATAATAATAATAATAGTAATTCCAATAACGGCTGCTAACAACAAACGCCGACTAGCCTGAATTTGCAATTTTCGAGAAAAACTAAAAATGAGCGTTTTGAACCACTTTTTCCAGCTCAAAAGTTTAAAGTTTTGGCGGTTCGCGCGAAATTAACATCTTAAGTCTAAATTTTCTGTAATTTTAGTACATTCTCAAAAAGTCGTTGGTTTTATATTATAAAGTGAGGGCATTATTATAAACGTCAAAAAAGTGCTTTTTGACTTTAATCTATCGCCCAAAAACTCTTAAAAATATTTAGGGACTGATCTGCAGATTCCCAAGCTGTATACATATGTACAAGGAATTCTTAAAAACTCTTTATTTACATGTTTGTGAGGTGTAACTTACCAGTCTGTTCCTTAAAAAGTACCATTCATAGTTGTCTGATCATCTCAGAGGTGATAAGCGATGTTGTTTTAAATGAGATTTTTGACAGCTAAATTCGTTTGACCCCCAGCGATTCGCGTATTACTTGAAAAATTAGCAAATCGTTACGTGTATTGTAACGTTTATTACTTTTTTAATTTTTTGATGGACTCTTTCATTTAATATATTTTTATTTTATTTACAATTTATTTTTTCTATTTACAGCTCTTTTTAGAAAGTCATTAAAATAATGTTATTAGCTTCAGAGTTCCGAGCATTTATTCTCATTCTTTCCTTAGGAATTAGTTTCATGAAAAATAGTATTTTATGAAGGAAAATCATCATCTTTCCTGAAGTAAAACAGGGCATTTAATAAAAAATGGTACATCACTAAAAACGATAAAATAGAAGATGTTCAAAATTAATTATTCAAAATTTTGCAATGAGGATAGTTCAATGTTTGCTCGCTTGTTTTACTAAATTTTGTTAAAATGAAAAGTGTTTCTTCTAAACTCAGGACTTTTCAGCTAAAATTATTAGTTCGACTTTTAGCATAAACATTTTTTTAAGCTTTTTGCCCAAATGGGGTTGGTCTCGAATTATTCATCAATAAATGCATATATATCAAGTGCCGGAATTTTCAGCATTAGAGAGACAAAAACATTAGAAACATACGCACAAAAATTTTTATCACATTCGAATAATTTTGCTGTAAAGTTAAAGTAAATGAGACCCATAATGATCTATAAGGTTCGACAGACAGTTTTAAAAAGCTCATTGACGAACGAAGTCGGTAATTTTTTGTTGACAGACGTTTCCTGGCTCAAAAATTTGTTTTGTAGCATTGATATAAACAAATATCTTTAAATTATTCTGCGAGCTGTCAGACATCACCATTTAGGCAAAAATCTTCCATTTGTTTGCCATAGAACTTTAACTATGTACTTTCAGGAGAAATGACATGGATTCAAAATACATCTTCTCCATGCTACAATAATTTTATTATACAAACAAGCAGACATTGGACT
>JAVLUZ010000097.1:72366-103880 GCA_036768485.1 Mermis nigrescens
TACATTCAGTCAAACATTCCTTTATACAAATTTAACTGCCTGTCATTTTGCAAGTTTCTGGAAGAATATACACAGAATAAAATACCCGACGAAAGCACATTGAGGAAAAGCCATGTTGAACCAATATATTTAGAGACCGTTGAAAAAATTCAGTCGATCATCGGTGTAGCGACATTTGTTTCATAGTCGACGAGACAACTAACGCATCACCGATTCGTTTTCAACGTTTTTGGTAATGCTAATGAACGGTACCTCTGGCGGAACTTTTGCACGTATTTTGGCACATACATATTTTGACGGTATTCTGCACGTATTTTTGCACATATTTAACAGAAATTTTGTACGTAAAATTCCTTGCTCTGATGATGAGTTACATCGTTTTCTGACATTATGAGTTGGAGAAATTTTCTTATACGTGGCCGGGGTTCAACCCTGATGCGCGGTACTGAGAAGGGTTCATGTGTCCAGATGACGCTGAAGGAAAATTTTATGCAAGCAGCGGAAACCATGTAAAACCTAAAATTTTTGTTCGGACGCCAGAGCGATTTGTATGACATATCCACCGTTGAACAGAAAAATTGTTTATTACTTGCAAAATTATTTAAATATCATAAGCTCCTAAAAAAATCAGAATAACAGCTACGGAACAGTTTTTATCAATGTTAACGACGATGAGTTTTTGTGCTATTCTTATTATCAGAAAGAACATTTACACAGTCTCTTTTTACAAAAGCTAAGATATAAACATTAGAAACGTTGACTTAAAAAATGACATATGTACTTGTTATAGGCAGGGCCGTCTGGCCAAGATAAAATTTTGGAGGTGAAGCATTTTCCACAATTTCGGCTCAAGAGTGACCAAACGACACATTTTGAGTGGAAAAATTTTTCCTGAAAATTTCGAATTATATGAGCTGGATAATGCATGTAGAAAAACTTGAAAAGCATGGTTTTGTGAGTTATCCCAGCGAATTTTACGAGACCAATTCATGTTGGGTTAGCCCCCCTGGTCGAATCTTGGATACGGGACTGCCTCTGTAGGCACAAAATACATTTATAAATGATATGCTCACTTTACGTTAGCTGTTTGTCAAGGTTCGTGGTGGCAATGTTGGGAGTTAGGACACGACACGACCTTGTGTGTGTACCTATAGGTGTACATATGTTATACATTCAGCACGGGAATTCTAGAGTGGGGGTCAGCGCTGAAAACTATTTATAAAGTGAATGTTTAAGATAAAAAATAGTGGGTTGGGACTGTTGACGTAAGAAACAATGTTTTTTGAAGCTTCGGAAAGTTCTTATTCTTCCATAAAATACACAAAACATTAAAAATTTACACTCATGAAGCAAAGCCAGGACTCAGGAGACCGCTGCGAGCCAGATGGCCCAGGTTACCGAAAAAATTCTCCTTGTTTACTGTCTGATATTATTAATACTTTTAAATCACCTATCTGCAAAAATGTCTGATGAACTTTTAACAGACTATACATTATCACATGTATGTGAAGGACATAAAAAAGAAAAAATTAAATAAATATAAATTATCCACAGCTATTTTTTGGAGCAGGAAATTAAGAATACCTTTATAAAAGAAAAATGTTTCTACTGTATTTGGTGAAATCAAGGCAAGCGCAGCGCAGCGCAGGCAGGGTGTGGTCACTAAGTTGGGCTTCCCCCATTTTGGGGGTTTTTGGAGGCCGTCGAAGGCATTTTTAAACGTTTAAGGTTTTTCGCGCTTATGCTTAACCATTGGTTGGATTTTTTTAGGCAGTTTGAAGTTAAAAGTGGGGTTTTTTGACAAGAGCACTTACTAATACTAATACTAACACTTTATTCGAAAAAAACACAAGGGTAAAACAAAAGTCGCAAGGAAAAATAAAATGAAAAATGCGAAATGTCCTGGACACACAGGCAAATAGAACTGCGCTCACGTGTGCCCCATCAAAAAATTCCCGAAATCAATCTTTTTCAAATTTCTCTTAAATGTCTCAACATTTGGAGGACTTCGAATATATTGTGGAAGATCGTTCCAAATTCTAACTGATCTAGTAGCAAAACAATACTTTTTACAATCAAGTCGAAATTTTTCTAAATAGATCTGATTTGCAAATGCATTTCTAGTACGCGAATGACCATAAAACTTATAAAAATCTTCAGAAGGCAAGAGATTATTGTGAACAGGCCCGTATCCAGGATTTTGTTTCGGGGGGGGGCACACACTACCAAAATTTTTAAAAAAACATAAGGGGGGACCAAAGGATGAATTTCGCAAATTCTTTCAAGAAATGGCAACATAAATGATGAGAATGTTGACTACATCCAGGGGCACTTCTACAGAGTAGTGATTTATGGTTATTGATTTTTTCAAACTTCGTAATTTTGTAGGTTTATGTTGGTGGTATTACTCCCGCCTAGGTCGATTTCGCTCCCGCTTAGGACGGTATTGCTCCCACTTGGGCGGAGATACAAGCGTTAATATGTCTTGATAACGTCATAAAAATCACTATTCTGTAGAAGTACTAAGCTAGGATTTCTCCATTGGAATTTTGTTAATAAGTAGTTTTTAATTAATTTGTTAGTCATGACAAAAAAGTGAATCCTATCCATTCTACTAAAAGTAAAAATAATAAAAACAGTGAAAAAGTTTATTAAAATGTGATAAGCAAATCAACGTAAGGCAATACGACGCTTTCCAGATTCACTAAATGCATTGATAACAACATCGCTGCTTATTTCACGGGCGTAATTTTACTCATTATAAATGACTAGCTAAGCTATGTACATTTGTCTGAAAAAAAGGTAAATTTTCAGATAAAAGACGATGTCATTAGTTTGTCACTAAAATTAAACAAGCAGCATTCGTTGTTAGAAGTAGGATGAGGTGAGTGAAAGTAATGCTTTGCATAATACACCTCTTTTTCAGTTCATATTATGCAGTATGACTGAGCGAGCTTGACCATGCACACACACAACACACACACACATACAGTCTGCTGAACCTTGTGGTTTTCACTTAACAAATTTCAACCATTGTAAATCGACGATTGCGTTTTATGTGAGCTGTCAGTTTACGGCAGCAAGCAATCTTAAAAGAAAGAGCAATGTGAAATGAAGTAGGAGGTGCGCAACGGAGCTATTTTAACTTTCGTGAACAAAATATCATATAAACACAAAACACTAACCTTCATTATTAGCTTAATAACATGAGTTCGGCGCGAAGCGCCGAAAAGTTTTGCAATTTTTACCAAAATACCAAAGGGGGGAGTAAAGGAAAAAATTATCTTCAGATTTAATTTCGGGGGGGGGGCACGTGCCCCCCTATCCCCCCTGGATACGGGCCTGATTGTGAATAATATTATACGTAACAATTAAGTCAAAATAAATTCTACGGAGTTCAAGCCTCTAAATTTAAAGCTTTTAACCTTTCATCATAAGAAAGTCCCATATATCCAATTAACCTTTTAGTAAATTTTCGCTGAACCCGTTCAACCCTGTTGATATCATAAAGCAAATAGGGGCTCCATACAGTTGGAGCATACTCTACTAAAGGCCGAATATAATTCTTAAAAGCAAGAACCAACATTTTAAAATCACGTGATTCAAAACATTTGAAAATCAAAGCACTCATTTTCAAAGCCTTTGCTGATATATTAGTACAATGACAACTAGATGATAAGTTTGTTGTTAAGGAAAGACCTAAATCTCGAATTGAGGAACCTGCGTCAGATAACAAAAAATGGTTTATGTGATATGTAACTTTAGGATTAGCGTACCCTAGATATAACAGAACATTTAGGGAGAGATATGCTTAACTGATTTTCTTCAGACCAGGAAACCAGCTTATCTAAATCATTTTGCAACAAAGTATAATTTTGAGAAAAATTAAAGAGCTTTAAATCATCAGCAAAGAAATAGACTTCACTATGCTCAACAGCTTGAACAAAATCGTTTACAAACAACAGAAACAAAGAGGGTCCTAAAACGCTACCTTGAGGTCACGCCACTAATAACTGGTTTTCTATCAGAAAGAGCGTCGAAAATTTTGACCTTTTGTGTACGATTTGTCAAGAAAGAAGTTAACCATTTTAATAGCATTCCATTTATCCCATAATGCTTCAACTTCTCTATCAATTTAGAATAAACGACAGAATCGAAGGCTTTACTAAAATCGACATATACAACATCAATAGGAATAGATGCGTCAAGTGATTTGACCCACATGTTTGTACACTTCAAAAGCTGAGTTTCACAAGACTTTCCCTTTTGAAAACCAAACTGCCGTGAAAAGAAATTAGTTTTCGACTTTAAAGAAGCCATTAAAGCTCTGTTTATAATATACTCCATAATTTTACAAGTGACGCAACAAAGAGATATTGGACGATAATTTTCAACCGAAGAATAATCACCCTTCTTAAAGATAGGTACTACAATCGCATCTTTCCAACAAGAAGGTACTTCACCACTTCTATAAGAAACTCCGAAAATAGAACTAAGTGGATCAACAAAACCAAGTGGATCAACAAGAAATGGACATAATCTTCTGATAAAATATGAACAAATACCATCAGGCCCAATAGAGAAAGTTTGCTTAAGATTTTGAATGGAATTTAGTACAGATTCAAAACTAAAATCTACCTTAACATCAAGTATGTCTTTGTGACTCAAGTTTGTGGTATTAATAGGGAAACCATTATCAACTGTAAACATAGATGCAAAGAATTCATTAAAAACATTCGCTTTTTGCAAGTCTGAGTTAATAATAGAGTTGTCAACAACTATGTCGGGCATATTATTTGACGGATTTTTCTTAGTATTAATGAAACGATAAAAATGCTTAGGATCGGATCCTTTTTTAACAGTTTACGTTCCTGTGCACAATAATATTCCTTTATAGCTTTCCTTACAAGTCTACTGTATTTAGAGTAAGTCTTCCTGAACATAGGATCAAATTTAGATTTTCTCCAGAATTTTAATTTCTTTGACAACAGTCGTCTTATATTTTTGGGATATTTATTAACTCTGCCAGGTTTGGAAAACGGAACAAAAGAATCTATAAGATATTGCATCACCGATAATAAACGATTATAAAAATCGTTTACTGTCACACAAGTAGAAAAGATCAATGGCCACTGGCTGTTGGCAAGAAAAGTAAACATGGATTCATAATCAGCTTTTGCAAAATTTCGTTTCAAAGCTACTTGTCGCCTGACTTCAAACGGTAGTAAAATTTTGAAAATAACAGAATCATGATCACTTGTAGCAAAAGGAGGTCTTCTTTTGCAATCAATAATTAATGATTTATCAGATGTAAATATTAAATCTAGAATATTTTGACCCAAGGTAGGGTGATGTACATGTTGATATAATCCATAACTATTAACGGTTTCGAAAAAATTGAAAGACATACTATTTTCAGATAATACATCAGTTTTATTCCATTTAATATCCGGTAGATTAAAATCACCTAAAACAATAAGGGTTTTATTACAATCAAGCAATATATTTAGAAGATTTAAAAAATCTTGATTTTGTTTGTCGTGTAGAGAATAATTAGGAGGTCTATAGCACAAAATGGACCTATATGTAATAGAACCAATAAGAAGATCGCAGGCAATAATTTCAGCAGTACAGTTAATAGAGAAAGTATTTACTAATCTCAGAGACAAATTTTTTTGGAGATAATACAGACCCCCCACCTACTCTTTTTTCACAATCGTTTCTAAAAACTGAATAACCAAAATTTGCAACTAACAAAGAATCACTAAAAGTATCAGTCAGCCATGTTTCAGTAATAAAAATCAAATCATAAGTATGAGAACTCAAAAGCAAATGCAAATCAGCAATTTTGTTACATACACTGCGCGAATTAAACAGAATTTCTGCGAAATTTTTGGGTCGATTATATTATTATTTAAAGATCTGCCACAGTTGTAAAAATTTTTTCTTTTTTGCTGGGGCGAAATTACCTATAAATTAACGGAATTTAGCGAAAATAAAACAAATTTATCAGATTTGCGAATAATTTGACTTTTGGCATAATTAATAAAGAAAGAACCGGGTGGAAAAACACTAGATTCATCGCGCAAAGTCCGTGCATTTTTCCGCTGCTTGTAGGTAAGATCAGTTCTAGCTCGTAAGTTCTTGTGGGTGCAACCTGGCTTCACGATCTTATTGATAAAGTTGATAAAATTCGTTTTTACCTGGCTCAAAACACAAATGACTTTAAGAAACCTTGGTTGGTTCTCGTTTGCTGGACCATCACAAAAAACATACAAAATGTCCGATGGCTTTACCAACAAAACATTCTTATTGTCATGCGCGAAAGACAGGAATTTGCGAACGTTTGCGAGGTCATCGTCCGAATCGGGTAAACCAAAGAGAACAGCATTTTTACTTTTGGACGCCAATTCGATAGACTCGTTTATCGTTTCGATCAATCTGTTCCCAGCGGTTTCCAATGTTGCAGGATTTGAAGAAGGAGTGAGATTTGTTTTAGAAAAAGTAGTTTCCATTTTTACCTGAAGTTCATTAAAGCGGGCTTCCATCAGTTCCATTTGTCGTTCTAACTGTAGAAGGCTATCAATCTTGGGCAAGCAGCCTTCACAGAAAAACTTCTGTGACTTTAGACGACTAAGAGCATCGTACGTCCCGCGATCGATTCCAAAGCACTTGGCATGTCCCCACATTTTGCAGAGATCACATCTGATGCCCATGTCATTATCGCGAACCGGATTGTTACATTTGAGGCACAATTCGACCTTCTTTGCAGATACCGATGGCGATGATTTTGACTGAGAATTTGTACTTGATCGCTTGTCACTCATAATTAAAATAGTAAAGTAATATCGCGACATAAATTGGGCAAACTTCAAAGCAAAGGAGCAAAGTAGTGTTGCTAACTTCGCTGGAGACTGGCGAATATTCGCCGGTTTCAGCCAGCTGTGCAATTATGTGGCATTGTTTTCTCTAATAAAAATGTGGGCTTTGCTGATTTTTCAGTTTTCTTTCACCAATTTCAATTTTTGAGTTGGCGGCAATGCTGGGCATGAGTTTTCACTTCACCTCACAAAATTCTGAATGTTTCAGAAAATTCGTAAGGAAGACGCTGTTTCAAGAGTTTAGCTACCTGCTTGCTCCATAATGTCAAATTCTAGTTACTTTATTTTTGTGCAAAAAGAAAAAATTTAGCCACTTTGTTGCCTACCTATATTTTATAGTTTATTGAAGAAGCAAAATGTAAAAACTCAATACACATACACCAGATTTCATTTCATTTCATTTTAGCCTAACTATATTTGTATTTCATTGCATTTTATCCACCGCCTGAATTCGGTATTGAACCTTAATCCTCTAGCCATAAAAGAAGCTGAGCATCGGTGTAGCTGGTTTGTTTACATATGTATTAAGATAGCCGCGTTATAAGTAAGTATACAGCAAGTAGTATTTGGTGAAAGCTGCCACATAACTCTTCGAATTGAGTCAAGTCGAAAACAAATAAGGCTGTGCTACTGCTCAGATAATTTCTTTAGATATCATGTGACTGACCAAAATCTTTGTGCCAGCGTCTAAAATAAGCCTAAGTAATGGGATGCGACTCGCGACGCTTGCTCCACTCATTGCATCCAATTACTCAGGCTTATTCTAAATGCTGGCACCAACATTTTGGTCAGTCCATGATTCTAAGCCTAAGCCTAATACATGAGCAGGTAAACCAATGCAAAACATTGCGAATACCTTGCGTTCTTTATCGAAATGAACCAGCATTAGTTGATTGGTTAAGGTTCTGGGCTCTGAAGCAAGAGGTTCACGTTTTGAATCTGGTTGGCAGCAACTTTCATCCGTTTCATCGGATGCTACGAAGTGCATACATACGCCTTTACAATATAACTATCCTAATACATATGTGAACCTGCTACGCGAATGCCAAGAAGCTGTCCCTTGGATTCTCACTTTAACTAAGATACCAGGGCATATCTGGGCAATGGCCGTCGTCCCGACGATACTAGGAGCCAGTGTTTTTTTGTACAAGGTCCGTTTGTACATGTACAAAGATGGTCCCTAAGAGTCTTTGTACATTTTGTACACGCAAATTTTTGGGTACTATAATATGGTGCAGTAGCGATTTTAGTGTGGCAAAAACAGAGTTGTTCGACCTTTGGTAGTGTATTTTAGCTAATTTCTGGGTTTCTGAGGGCAAAAAGCACTAATAATCGTCTCAAAACGGCGCGAAGCGCCCGAAAGTTTGACATTTTCCCTTTCAAAATGCAATTTCAGACATTATAAAGATATATAGAACACACAATTACTCATTTCGATGCGAAGCGCCGAAAATTTTTGCGAATTTCAAACATTTTTTGGAGTTTTTGTCCTCTGGAAAAATCTTTTGTACATGTACAAAGACGCTTTCCAAAAGTCCTTGTACAACAGGGAAAATCTTTGACGAATATAAAAAAAGCGTGCCAGGAGCAAAAAAATTAGGTTAATTGTTAGTTTCGAAAAAGGTTGTTTTATTATATGATCATTTACCTCACAATTTTTATGTAAATAATGCGTTTTTGTTTGCATCGTATGTTTATTCTTGTTTTATCGGTCAAAGTATATAAAATTAACTCGTTTTTGTCATCAGTGCACGAAGTGCTAACAGCTATAAATGTTTGGAATGCGCATTTGCGTCAATAAATTTTGCAACGTGTCAAATTACGTAGATTTGATTTTTTATGAAAAATTCTTGCTGATTTGTTCATAGCCCTGCCTGACTGTTGATAGGTACCAAAAGGCCTATCGGTGATACCAGGTTCAACCGAGTTGAGTCCTTTGCCTAGGTATGCACCAGGGAGACAACATATGCAAAGTGTATAGCTCTAGCGGTCGTAAAAAGTTACTCTTTAATTTCATCCTTTTTTCCCCCTTATTTTTTTAAATAATTTGGGGATCCTCCTGAAACGAAATTCTGAATACGGGCCTGAGTGCACATTTAACCTTGTGTGTGCGGTTATACTTTGCTTGTAGTAAGCCTGTGTAGAAGCGCATGGTCGCGGTTTTGCTAAGTTTACAATCTGTTATTCCCTTTGGGGAATCACCTATGTTGAAATATTAACTTTATTCGAGCATCTTGCAATGTGAAAATTTTTGTTTCGATTGCCTTTAAAACGTCTCAATTTAAATTACAAATGGTAAGAAAGGCATAAGATTTTTCTGAAATAGTATCTGTTGGCAAAAGGACCACGATCGGCTTGAAGCTAATGGATGTCAAATTTTGTCGATGTATCGCACCGTATAGACAACACGTTACTTATTGCACCATTTATAATACGTACGTAGATACACGTACACCAAAATTCACTTTTGCAATGTGAAATGACTTGGGTACCTTCCTGTATCAGCATGAACAAAGAGCTGTACACAGATAGCACAGATTTTAAAGAATTTTGTCAGATCTAAATTTGATCCTAATTGCATTTTATGGTACTAAAACCATATTTTGTATCACTATTTCACTGTACTGTGCTAGGTAAGTGAAAATCTTAATGGTGAATAATCTGTCTATTTTACTGAGCCTAAAATGAGAAAAAAGATACATATTTGCAAAGAAAGGGTCTGGAGCATACGTGGGCAGCAAGAAAATTCTGGGGGGTGAAAGGATTTTTTGAAGGTCGAAAAATGGCCTTAAAAATGGTGGTATAGCGATAAAAACACCATTTTTTGACGTTTCTCATCAAGCACTATCCATTGGCATCAAAAAATTGCGAAAAAAAACGAAAAAATTTTCAAAAATTGTATTCTGGGGGGTATTTTGGTTTCTGGGGGGTGCATGCCCCCCCAAACCCCCCACGTCCAGGTGTGGTCTGGAGTCGTTATTTATTTATCCATGCACATCTGGCTTTTTTTTATAAAAAATGAATGTCTGATCAGTCGAGTAGAGTGGACCGCATATTTGGGACCACTGACTTTAAAATGGCATTTTTAATTCCGTGTATTACTTATTTCTAAAAATCTACACTATTTCAGATTACGATCGTACTTCTTGCTGAAGCCGTTATTTGATCGCTTAGAGAGATCAGCTTGTCATTCAGATGGTGGCTGGCGCCTTCCCTATAGCAAAATTAGCTTATTTGGCTGTGAAGCAAATTAGTAAACCTTTGGCCAACAGGATTAAACTGACTGCTAAATCTAACAGGCTTTTTCGCAATTACGTTTGCTTGCCGCCAGCTCAATTTTATCATTTTGTGGAAACTCGTTTTAAATTGTATTATATGGGTTTTGGAAAGCCAACAAGCGTAACACCATTAAATGAACAAATGGCTGTAGAATTAGGAGCCGAACTTTTAGGAGAAGGAATTGTTTTTATCGCCGCTGCCGTAACAATTTTCCTTGAATATTCAAGACAATCGAGAAACACGAAGGCGAAGGAGGATGAAATAGAGGTATAGGCTTTTGCATATATCATTGACATCCATACAATGGGTTAGATATATAGGTACATGCTATCAGGGGCGTATGCGGGATTTTTCAAGAAATGGGGCGGTCCCAAATTGGTGACTTTATATTTCAGGATGTGTTCGCCGGCGCACGAAATAAAGCTCATTTTTTGACGTCTGAACATGCTCCATGTCTTAAGATCATAACGTTAAAACTTTTCGAAAAAGATTTCATTTTCTCTCAACGCGCCCATGTATATATGCTTATACGGTGTGCATCAGGCGTTTAAGTGCTCAAAATTTTGGTTGGAGAGGGAAAGGCAGCCATTTTCAAGGGATGTATAAATGACCTCCAATTTTTGGCTAAAAGTGGTAGAAAGCACCTGAAATGGCTAGAAATCGCAAGTTCTTGCCCAAAATCTTGGGGAGAAGGGCTAGTGAAAATTTCTCGAATCCCCATTTCCCTATTTCTTTTAAGTCAGCAATCAGCATACATAAGTAATTTGCAATGAGCGTACATAAGATCTTACTTCGGCTTCCGATAAAACTCTGCCCAGGGGCATCTCTAGTTCTAATCCGTTAAACGGAAAGGTCATTTCAAGATAAAATATAATGCTTTGACTATTGTCACTTCTGGGAGGTCAGCCACAAAAAATTTAGGTTCCTTTTTGAAATCAAAAACGATGGGTACCCAAGTGAAAAACAAAGCGTCTTCTTTCTAAAACATTGAAAACAAAAACATACAAAAAAATTGAAAGAAAGTAAGGTAAAAGGAATAACCTTAGTCAAAAACGGAATAAATGGCACGGAGCGCTGAAATGTTGACATTTTTGAGCCGAAACTTAGCTAAAAATGCTTAACGCAGTTGGCTTTCTACGTTTTTTTTCAAAAATCAACCGTTGGAGGCATCACAGCCATGCCATTCATGTATAGTATTGGAACTCTTAAAATCGGTCCTCAAAAGTTGAAAAAATATGCATTTTTGTGTCTAACACGGCGGGTGCACGTCAAAAGACTGTTTTTTGACTTTTCGGACAATGCTCATTCTTTCTAGAATATAAAAACACAAAAAATTTTGAATAAAAGTCAAAAAGTGAGTATATGGTGCGAAGCGCCGAAAAATTTGATAATTTCGAGCTGAAATTATCTAAACAAGCTTAAAAACACTTTCTACTATTTTTTTCGGAAAATCAAGAATTCTGGTAGGGGAGGTTCGCCCCTATTTTTGGGTTTGCCGGGCATGAGCTTTGAGTTTTCACCTAAAAGCGATAGACCTGCATAATTGAATTCTATGTGCTGTTTTTTGGTGATTCCGCCCAGCTGCCCATGTGATCTTAATCGATCAAACCCCTAAGAAAACTTGGTAGCAGTCACTGTTTTTTTTGTACAAGACAAAGATTTTGAAGCTCGTACAAAGATTTTCGGAGCCATGTTTGTACAATGTACAAAGACTTTTTGGGGCAAAGTAATTGTAATTTCAACACTTTCTTGAGTATTTTTTTAGCAAAATTTCAAAAATTTTAGTCGCTTCACGCCGAATATCATAATTACATTGTATTTAGCTCCAAGCGCTGGCATTAACACTCCAAAATCTATCTTTAAGCATCTTTGTACAGATTTAAGCATCTTTTACATCTATTTCTACTGTTTTATAAAGATTTTATGCAGAAAAATAACTATTAAACAACTTTGCACTGTTTTCTGCCGTTTGAAGATAAAATTGACTATTTTATCTTTGCGTTGCATTAAATTCATGAGCAAATTGGTGTCTTTTATGAGATTCACTCAGCACATTGCAATCGCTTTATTATTTATAATTGTGTAACACAAGTTATTTTAACAACTGAGTCGAATTTTATGTGTAATTTCAACCTAAGACTCATGAAAATTTTGGCGTTTCGGGCCGAACTAATATAACCAGCTGAATTTAGGACAAAGTTACACCTTTTGCGAAGCGTGCGGGTCACGGATAACAATCTAGTAGTATGTAGAAATGTGTACATTCAATGGCATATCTATATGTTATATGTACAAAAAAATTTGGCTCGTACAAAGACTTTTCCGGAGATCTTTGCACATGTACAAAGAGGCTCGTACAAAAGAAAAACAGTGGTAGCAGTCATCTTGCAGGGTTCAGTCAGTAGCAGTGGCGGATGTATGATTTTCGTAAGGGATGGATTAAAACGGTACTCCAACATCTCCTAAAACAATCGAAAATATGTCAAAACTTTGCCATTTTTATGCGAAAAAAACAATTTCTCGTCCTATTATGTTGTCTACTTTTATTTGAAAAAATTTTATTGCGTTTTTTCCTCCAAAAACTTTCAAAATTTTTCGATAATTATGCGTGAAAAATAAGCAGACTAATTTGACTTCAGCGAAAATCCGGCACGAACTACTGAAAAGTTTCCCAAAATGTTGACATATTTACATCCAGAGGCTTGATTTCTTGTATTTGTGTACTTTGGCAAGTCCGTTTGACGTGATTCCTGCTTAAAAATGGAAGCTGCTGAAGCGGCTGTTTATATGCTCAAAAATCGGTTTAGGGTTCATAAAGATGTTTGTTACTAAAAAACCTATTCCTGGCTCAAGGATTTGGCTTCAAGGCTGCCAAGAATGTTAATAAATGCCATCAATATGTATTATCCGGTGCGGAGCGCCGGAAAATTTGAGAAATTTGCGATTGATGATGGCTAAAAATCACTAGGAATCACATATCCATTATTTATTCCGCCAACTATGTTAGGCCGATGGAGGGGGAACTAAGAGGGACGGGGCGGCGCCTCTTCCTCCCCGCCCCCAAATCCGCCCCGGATCAGTAGTCATTTTAGAGGTGTTATCTCACGTGGGCAGAGGAGAGGGGGTCGGGGGTATGCACCCCCAGAAGGCCAAATACCCTCCCCCAAAAAACCAAAATACCCGCCCCCCTCAGAATTAAATTTTTGAAAATTCTTTCGTTTTTTTCGCGATTTTTTTTATGCCAGTGGATAGTGCTCGATGAGAAACGTTGAAAATGGACGTTTTTTGCCATGCTGCCCTTTTTAAGACAATTTTTTTACTTTTGAAAAATCTTGCACCTTCTCCCCAGAATTTTGGTGCTGCCCACCTATTGATCTAACCCCCAAAACCTCCCTTAACGCATAAAGTTTGACTCGTTGAAACTTGTCTGCATGAATTTTTGACAATACTGCCTACGCTTTACCGTTGATACGTGTTAATAGTATTCGGTAAAGACTTATCCGGATATACAAAGACTTTTCGGGACCGTCTTTGTAGGTTTGAAAAGTTTTTGTGGGGGAAAAAATTAATAAAGCTTAAAGTTCTCGAAAATTCCTATAATTATCTATGCTACACAGCGTTTTTTTGCACAAAGTCCGTTTGTACCAGTGTTTTTTTTGTTTTAAGGTCCGTTTGTACATGTACAAAGATGGTCCCCAAAAGTCTTTGTACATGCGAATTGTTGTGTACTATACTACAGTACAGTAGCGATTTTAGTGTGGTAATAAAGGGTTTTCGATCTTCGGTAGTGTATTTTAGCTAATTTCTGGGTTTCTGACGCTGAAAATTACTAAAAACTGTCTCAAAACGGCGCGAAGCGCCGAAAAATTCGACATTTTTACATTCTAAATGCAAACTCTACCATTTTGAAGACATATAGGACAAACAATTACTCATTTCGGCGCTGAGCGCCGAAAATTTTTTCGGAATTTTACACCTTTTTATAAGTTTTGTCTTCTCAAAAATCTTTGTACATTTTGTACATACAAATTTTTGGGTACTATAATATGGTACAGTAGCGCTTTTGAGTGTGCGTAAAACAGAGTTTTTCGACTTTTGGTAGTGTATTTTAGCTAATTTCTGGGTCTCTAAGGGCAAAAATCACTAAGAATCGTCTTAAAACGGCGCGAAGCGCCGAAAAAAATAGACATTTTTCCTTTTGAAATGCAATTTCTGCCATTATAAAGATATATAGAACACACAATTTTCTCATTTCAGCGCGAAGCACCGAAAATTTTTGCGAATTTCATACCTTTTTTCGATTTTTGTCTTCCCATAAATCTTTGTACATGTACAAAGACGGTCCCGAAAAGTCTTTGTACATCGGGAAAAATCTTTGCCGAATACAATAAAACACTGATGCTACATGCCTTCGTCTTCACAAAACTTCTAAATTAGTGATTAAGACAGGAAAAATGACTTGCAAGCGGTTAAAATTTTCTGAATAATTTATCAATAAAAAGCCGCAAAAAACTTGAGAACGGTAAAAATATAAAAAAATTTTTGGGCGATATCGATACATGTGTTTTTATAGTCAGAAATCCAGAAATGGGTAAGGTAGAGTATATAAATTATCTACGATCAGAAAATATACCTCTTAGAGCGCGTTAGTGTACTTATCATTTTAAAAAACCTAAAATCTACACGTTTAAAATATATACAGGCTTTTGGGGACTATCTCTGTGCATGTAGAAAAGAGAACTTGTAGAATGAAACACTGCTAGAGTAGTTGGGCAGGTGTTTGTTTATATAGGCTTATTACTATCATTCAATGAATGGAATGGAAAATGCATCACCGTTGTTTGCCCTCTCCATAATTTGATAACCGGTCGCTCACTGCTACTTGCTCTCTTCGATTCGCTCCCCTTCACAATTACCCTCCGTAACTTGCTCCATATTGCTAATTAATGTAAATACTTAAAAATATTAAGGCACGAGTTAAGGGAACTAGTTATGGCAGGCAAAATGTGAGGCAAATTATCCACAAACTAAATGATTTATTGTGAACAACGATTAATTATGCTATCTACCTAATCAATTTGGTACAACTCATTCATAACACTAAGTTTCTTACTTTTTAGGCAAGATTCACAGATCTGGAGATGAAAATGAAGTTTCTAACGGAACTGTGCGAACAACAAAATGAACGATTGAAGGATGTTCAGAGACAATTTAATAATTCATCCTCTATATTTAAGTCCTTAACGGACCGATTGAAGTCGTATTCTTCGGAGGAGAAAGCATCAAAAAGCGAAAAAATTAAAATTGCTTCGAAAAATAACGAAGACGGGAAAAAGTCGCGTGACTATGGCCAGCAGGCAATACCGGGTAATAATATTCAAGCTAAAGATTCGTGTTTTGAAGGTACTGATGCAAACATGACCGTTAAATTAGAACATAAATCACTTGAAAATTCGCAAGAATTTATTAAAGCTTCCAGTATCTCAGCAAAATCGCCTGCAGCCTTTCGGGAAAATTCTTACTATTCACCCGGTTACGGCTGGATGCATAAGCAGGATTTGACTTATTTCGATTGGGCAGTATTTGAGGCATCGCGTTTAATTTTAGGTACAGTCGATCATCAAAGAAGTAGCGCCGCCGCTAGTGATATGAATTCATGAAAAGTGCATGCACTGATTAGTGCACTATTTTTGTTTTATTATAAATACCGTGATTTATGCGATTGCTTTTGCCGATTAGATTTACGCTCAGTTTACTATTATTGATGACATATGTATTCTATTAAAATTTAGTTCGGATTTGTTGTTGTTATTTCATTCGTGTACGGTAAACCAATTTCATTTATTTTGCTTTGACGTCGTGGAACATGATCACCAGATTCCCGCATAATCACTGTTTAGCTTGCAAATGCGCTTTGAAAGTTTGACAGTTTAAAGAAGCTGTTCATAAGTGATATCTACTTTTACATTTTTGATCAACAAGTGGACAGATTTCATATTGTTGCTAATGACTCAAATTTATCTCAGTGAGCTGCTGACGTTATTTTATTGACCGAGACAGGTGCTGCCAGCGGCTGAGTTATGTAAACGAGTTCCTGCCAGTAAAGACGATTAGTTGAAAATGTAGCATTTAGAGTAAATATCTAAATATACCTACATATGTACTGAGTGAGGCGAAAAAGTGGTACTTTGTTTTCTTCGACACCTTAAATGAAGAAGGAAACAAAGGTAAACATGACACATGCAGCCTGATAAAAAATTGAATTATGAACAAAATGAATACTAAATTTTATAAAATGCACCGACTACAGTTTTACAATAAGCAATTTTCGCAATGTCCTGATGCCAAAGCAACAAAGCGCAGTCGCACACGAAACTCATCTATGGCTGCATTAATGCTTTCCTGTGGCAGCTTGCGTTAACGAAGTTTTGTGCATTGTTTTCACATGTGAGGGTGCTTGGAAAATCTGTGCCTGAAAAAGGTTACGTACTCGACAAGATGGAGCTACGTCTCATACCACCATACCTGGGCGTGAGGGGTTGGGGGTATTCACCCCCAGAAACCAAAATACCCCCCAGATTTCGATTTTTTAAATTTTTATCGTTTTTTCCCGCAATTTATTGATGCAAATGGATAGTGCTCGATGAGAAACGTTGAAAAATGGCGTTTTTTCGCTACCATTTTTAGGGCCATTTTTGACGTTTGAAAAAATCTTGCACCCCATAGAACTTTGATGGCGCCCACCTATGCATACCACGAATTCAACACTTGCTTGGATGCGAAAAAATCTGGGAAACTTCTGTAACCTAGCGATTCGCCACCATACTCACCTGATTTAAGCATTATGGATTATTACGTCTGGGATGCATTGCAGCTAATAATTTATGAGAAATCAATCACGAACCTTGATATGCTAAAACAACGCATAAAACTGTTGGCGCAAGCTGTCACAAGATTGCCTAAATGCAGCCATTGATGATTTTGTGTGCTACTGTGCTTCGTTGCTCTGCTTAGTTGGCTTCGCTTCTTCCTCTGAACGCATTGACCCGGTTTCGACTCCGACTCGAATCTAGGTTTTTCATGGGTAGCCAGCTCAGGTCAACCCAGCCTTTATCCATCCGGAGTTGATAAATGGGCAGTGGCGGATCTAGGATTTTCCTAAGGGGGGCGGGGGGGCGGAACCCTGACTTGGGCGGAAAAATTAGCCGTTTTAGGCCAAAAATCGCTCGAAAATGCTTAATTTTGCGCACAATTTTGGGCCAATGGGAGGGCGGCCGCCCCCTCCCCCTAAATCCGCCCCTGTAAATGGGAAGCTGCATTGGGTGGCGTTGGTCAGCTGTTTGGAGTAGCGAGCGACCCCTTGCGGTATTCAAGCGAGAAAACACGGCTCTAGTATGTAGGCTATACTCAACCTTGGATGAAAAGCCTAATTTATACCTTTTGGACCCGGAGGACATTGTGAAAATTACTTCTTGTGAAACTGTAGTCGCATTTCTTGAATTTAGTTGTCATTTTGTTCTGTGAATAAATTCTTTGTCAGACTGTATGTGGCTTTTTTGCCTTTGTTTTCTTTTTCATTCAAGGTATTCGAGAAAATGATGTACCGCTTTCTTTGCCTCACCCTGTATATATAAATTTGTTTTCAAATAGCGCTTGATTTACTTTAGGTTCTACTATTACTGCGATAAATTATTAATATCTATCTACCCTTGTATGCTTTGCATAGGATTTGAATGCGATCTCAATTAATTACCTAAAAGGCTGATGATGAAAAATCTCATGCCCTTATTCATCATAATACTGTCCTAAATCTTTCCGAATGACAAGAAATTGACTGCATGTAGTGAGGTGTGGGTGGACTATAGAGTGCCTAAGGTTCGCGACATCCGAGGCTTTCCTGTAAAAGTTTATCAAGTGGCCGGTTAAGAGAGGCATTATGATTTTCATTAGCCCGGTTTAGTAAAGAATTCTCAATTATGAGTTGATTAGATTCGTCGTCAGTTTAATAGCGCGCAGCACTGGAATCATGACGCTTAGTCATGAAGTTATAGCCTTATATCTTGGGTCAAAGCTGCTGCCTCTTTTGTCATGAAAAATCTGGAAAATTTGTTTGAAAGCACATCGACTGAATATGTGTTGTAGAAATTCTTCGTTGAATTTGAGTTTTTATGTTATTGATAAGTCAGCAAAGCCTGGGGATCAGAATATACGATGGGCCGGGTTTCCAGGAACTACCTACTTTAATATCTGAATATTCTCTGTAAGTTTAACAATATGATTCATCTCTATACTTTTTTAGAAGCGGTGATGTATTTCTGTCGTGAATCCTAAGCCAGCATGTCATCGGTGGATTTTAGATTGCTAGGAAATCAGCATTTCGCTGAAAGTGAGCATCATTCGAGTAAAAGTAATGAGTATGTAACGAGTAGCTTTGATTTTTAAATTATTTTTCTTAAGTGGTTTTCCATCTCGTTCTTTAAGGTTCAAGGAATCTGGCTGTGTCATTTAGATCCCTCATATACTATTCCAAAACTTCCCTTAAAATATGCAACGGCGTCAAATCATTACATATTGTGTTAAGATAGTAATGTTTGAATGCTTTCAAGCATCTTTTTCGCTAAGCTCATTTTTTGCTATTTTGGAATAGCAGAGTACTTCTTTTCTTGTTGAATGATAATGTCAAACACCGTTAATTAGGTACGTAGGCCAATCTTTGAAGAAGAGTCATTCACGTTTCGTCTCGCTTGTAGGAAACATATAGTTGTGTCCAAAAGCATGGGGCTGCAACAGAAAGTTGCAACTTGCAAGAGCAATCTCACTGATGTTTTATAATATTAGTATGTATACTGCTATAAAGAGGGCATTTAAGAACTAAAGCTTTAAATAATCCAGATGTGCGAAAAAATTACCGCTTTGCTGTTTTTAATATAATATTGCATGCTTCGTTAAGCAACATTAATTTTTCGACTTTCTCCTACACTATGGATGCATGTTCCAAAAAAATTAGGAGCAGATTGTCATAAATTAAGGCATGCTTACACACTGGATTCTTGCTACGTATTTGTTTCATTGTTTTTGGCGCAGTAGCGTACCTTGACTGCAGTTGTCTCGAGTTTTCTATTAATTAGTTCTACGGTTCTCGTTGTAATGTTTAAGAAAATTATCAAGCTGCACTACTGAACTATAATTTGGCCTTGGAAAAGGACTCGCGAAATGCCATTTTGTATAGCAACCGATCGGCATGTCATTTTGCGATGGAGAAATTTTATCTGGCTCTACAAGACGCTGAGAAAACTGTGGAATTGGATCCTTCATTTATAAAAGGTTATTGCAGAAAGGCTGCAGCTCAGTACGCTTTATCATTGTTCGGTGAAGCAATGAAAAGTTATCAGAAGGCATTAGAAATCGATTCAAATTCAAAAGTACGTTCAATAGATTGAACGAAGAGCATAAACTTCAATACATTGTCTTCCCGAGTACAATTGTTTGATTGCAAACTAAGGTAGATGCGCTTTAGCAATAATATTAGAATAAATCGTTTAAACATTGAAGGATTTATCGTGCCTAGTTGGGGTGTAGTAACAAAAAGAGTCGAAATCAGAAACTGGCAACTCTAGATGAGCTAAAATTAAAGTTTATTTATTAATCGCATTCAACGTACTTTTAATTGAGGAGATAATAAAAGCTGAGTTTTTATCAAAAGCTCAGATTTTCCAGCCTATTAAGTGATAATTGATGGTAATAAGGCGTTGAACCAGCAATTTTCTATAATTTAATCCAAAATTTACTCATTTCTGTTTATTTCATGCTAAGATGATGCATAGTTTCGAGCAGTCATAAGCAGTAGATGATCAAAAGTTATTGCCTTATTTACATAAGTTACTTAAATTTAATAACGTTTAAGTCGTACTTGGTCAAAACGTGTGAGTGACCACACACGGGCGAGGGGAGTTAAAGGGCTCTAGACCTCCAGAATCCAAAAAAACCTCCCGCATTTGACGGTAGATCCCCATAATTGAATTTTTGGTGCTTTTTATTTCGCTTCACCAGACCCCCGAACTCTGATTGCTGCCCTTGTATGGGATTGACTGCGACTGCACGGTCACTGTGAGACAAAGTTGTGGCCAAGTAGATCATATACGTGCGGCACGAAGCGCCGTAAATTCTCAGCCTTTTAGATGAAAATAGGTATGCGATTTATATTTATTTTAATTTATTTTAGATTTATGTTTACCTATAATTTAATTTTTAGGGGGCGGCTTCCTTCTCAGTTCTCAGCCCTCCAAACGCGGCCTTGAATCCGACCATGAACTTTTCAAATATTGTTCAAAAGTTGTAAGGGGTTAAATTATCAATCTAGAAAAGTTCGAGTTTGTTCGTCGAAGTATCAAAATCGGCATCATAATCTGCTTGAGACTATTCTGGATAAAGTTTTTCTTCATATTTACGTTTTCTGCTCTTTCCGTGTGGAAGCGCTTGATAGATTTCATTTTAATATATTTTAAGGTGTATCTTTAAATGCACGAATATTAATTGGCATGAATATTAATAAATAATCAATATTGATAGAAATAGTGGGGGGATTCTTTATTAAAATTTTTAAGGATTGAGCTAAAGGTAGTGTTAGGCACATGATTCCTTAGTTGCGTTCACTTATCACTGTTATGTAAAGGCAAACTTATTCTGAATTTCCCAGATCAATTTTTAAAGATTAAATATAGGTATGTCGGGTATTATCCTAGCACGTCTCCACCTTCGGAAAAACGTGTCCTTGAACACTGTTTTTGTGCAAAAGTAATCGTTTATAGTCATGTTTGGTACGCTGATGACGAATATGATAGTCATTTTTGACAAAAATGACTGAAAAAATGATTATGGCCACCGTGTGGTTGGACCATGGGTCTTTGGGCTAGTATGGAAACAAGCTAATGGCACTCAAGAGCTCCGCATGTTCCATGTTCTCCGACGGAATGAAGCAACGCAACGCCCAGTTATCCAACGGTATGTTGCCCCTGGTACAATGATATGGTCTGATTAGTGGGCTGCCTATCAGAACATCCAAAAATGGGCAGGTTTTAATTTCAGTCATCAGACAGTCAATCACGAAGAAAATTTTATCGACCCTGTTACCGGAGCAAATACGCAGCGTATTGAAGCAAACTGGGGACACGTAAAAACAGGAGTTGTCCGGAAAATACGTGGTACATCGATCAATTTGCTGCCAGGGCATCTAGGAGAATATTGGTGGAAAAAGCTGCATCATCAGACTCCGTTTCGAGACATACTGCGCGAAATAGCTACACAATTTCCACTCGTATTACGTGCATTCAATTCATTTCTTTCATATTAAAAAAAATTTAAAAATTAAAAAAAAACCAAAAAAAATAAAAAAATAGAAAAGAAAAAAATTTTAAAAAACTAAAAAAACGAAAAAACGAAAAAATGAATATGATAGTCATTTTTGTCGAAAATGACTATTATATTCGTCATCAGCGTACCAAATATGACTATAAACGATTACTTTTGCACAGTGATCGTACGGGGTCAGATTTTCACCCCCGATTGGGGTCGGGGATGAAAAACCCCGGTTTTCGGGGTCGGGGTCGGGGTTGAAGATTAACAATTAACATTGCATGATTACATACCAATTTGAAAAGGATAAAAACGATACCTTCACTTGTTTGCAGAGCATACTTATAAAGCTGGTTATGTTCAACATTTTATTTTCAGTCCAAGTTCAAACATGGTTTTAGCAATTTAGCATTACTTTCAATTTTAATCACTAATCGCTCTCGCTTTTTCACATTCTTCCACAGTTTTTTCGTAACGGTTTTCTATGGCGCACTGATTGTAGAGGAGCTAATGGCGCGAAGCGCCGAAATTTTTCGAAATTTTTACCGTTTTCATGTAGAATTTACGCCTTTTTATTGACAAACAGTTCGGAAATCATAAGTGGCGCAAAGCATCAAGAAATTCAGTCATGTTTTACCGCCCTAAGACAATAATCAGCGGTGCTAAGCGCAGGAAAATTTTGACGTTTTTACTCTTTAAACTCAATTTATACCGCTTAAATCATACAGAACAGATAAACTAATTGCGGCGCGAAGCGCCGAAATTTTTAAAAGTTCTAATCCTTTTACCTTTTCTGTCCTCCTAAAAATCTCTTTCAACATGTAGAACGAGATTGTACGGCTGGAGGGTCTGGGGTGGCGCGCTCAAGCGCCCCAGCGAGTCCAGAGCAGAACCCCGAAAATTTTGTAAAAAAGCACTCTAATTTTTAATTAGTAAAGTCAAAATTTTCGCAAATTGGCAAAATCTCGGTTCTGAATTAAGTCCAAAAAACTTAAAATTGAAGAACATCTACACTGCACAAAACTTCTGAGCTGAAATGCGTTTTTCGACCTCTGCTAAGTATGTAGCGCAGCAACGGGTCGCAACCAAAAAGTCATTGAAAGATGTATCAATGAGAATTTTGTTCTTACCATTTTTAGGCCCATTTGTGGCCTTCTTATTAACTAGTCCAGAAAACAGAAAATGCGCAAAAACAAAGGAAATTTGGCCTTTCCTTTCATTTAAAATAGAATTATGTGTCCTTGTAAAGAAAGATGAACAAAGCAGAGAATAGACAAATTGGTACGCAAACATTTTCGCAAATTTACTATTATGTTCAACAAGCATGTGCAGATTCATTCAATGAACTAATAGTGCATTAAATCACTAAAGTGCTGCGAAGTGCTGGATTATTTGAACAGATTCAAGCTTTTAAATTCATTGGATCTGTATAAGAATAAATAATAACGACTCGGCGCGAAGCGCCGAAAAATCTTGACGTTTGTGCCTTTTTAAATCAATGTTCTGGACACATTGCGCCTGAAAAATCAACATAATTTCTGAAAAATTCTGGGGGGCATGTGCCTCCATTCCCCCGGCTACGCCTGTGATTCCGCAGTAATTTCGGCGCACTTCATAATGGAAAATATGCGAACATGTACGTACGTCTTAACAACATGGCGACCAGGCGTACTTTTTATGAAATATCGCGAGTGTCGAGTTTAAGATATTAATTTTGCTGGCGAATGAATCGTCCTTGTTCCGAATTTATTTGCTATTTATACAATTCTTCTATGTACCAACAGATAAAATGCTATATTTCACCCCCGAAAAAAGGTTCAACCCCGACTCGAAAAATCATGCCCCCGGTCGGGGGTCGGGGTTTAGGCCGGGGTTTTTCGGGGTCGGGGTCGGGGTCCCCGTACGATCACTGCTTTTGCACAAAAACAGTAATCACGGACACGTTTTTCCGAAGGTGGAGACGTGCTAGGATAAAAACGGTATGTCGTTTTAAAATTTTCAAATTACCAAGAACCGCTGACTAGTCATCAAATTTTGGCGCCGTGAAGAGCCAAAATCTACTGTCTAGGTGGCAAGCGTCTCAACATAACAAAAACAATGCATAAGCTCAAGTCAAAATTCTCATTTTCTAGAACTTCTGGAATGTACGATTGTAAAAAAATCGGATACTTTTATTACACTTCTGTGCATTTGCATTAGCTAAAAGTTGTCAGAGACTTTCTCGTAGCTTTTTTTATCTCATTGTGCGAGTGCTAGTGAACTGCATTGCAAGTAAGGCACTTTAGTTTCCAGTCAACGATATTTATTGAGCTATACTAACCTTAAGAATGAATTCAAATGTTCAAATAGCGCTAAAATGACCTTATTCCGCTGTTTCTGGTCAATTTCGAATACTTGAGCTAAAAAATTTATTTTCGTCCTTTTTTGACTTTAATTTTGCATTATCTTCATTGTAAAATTAAGATAGACCATGCATGATCTTAGGGGGTTCGAGAGTTTTCCCATACAAGGGCAGCAGCCGAATCCTGGGGTCTTTATGATGTAAAACCGGCAAAAATTCTCAAAAACATGCCAAAAATTCAATTCTGGGGGTCTATCGATGAGTGAGGGTCTACGGAATTTTAGGTGATAAACCCCCAAACCCCACCACGCTTATGTGTGGTTTTCACTCTTCAAAAGGTTTTAACCCCTCAAAGAATTTTGATTCTCCGAAAATAAACGTAGAAAAGGATTTATTTCAAGCGCTTTTAGCGATCTTTTGCCTCTAAGGTGTCTAATTTTCGGCGCCTAGTGCCATTTACATATAACACATATTCATTTTTTAACTATATAATTTTGTTCAATTTATTCCATTTTTTAATATTTCTTCGAAACTTGATTATTTTTTCAGGCTTTAGAAAAATAGAGCATTATCAGAAATTCCAAAAATGGTAATTTTGATACATACCCATCGTTTTTAGGCATAGGTGGGCAGCAACAAAATTATGGGGGTGCAAGATTTTTTAAAGGTAAAAAAATGGTCTTCAAAATGGTGGTATGGCGGAAAACACTATTTTTCAACGTTTCTCATCGAGCACTATCCATTAGCATCAAAAATTGCGAAAAAAACAAAATAAATTTCCAAGAATTGAATTTTGAGGAGTATTCGGCCGACTGGAGGGGGTGGCACACTCCCCAAACGCCCCCCACGCCCACGTGTATTTTTGAGCTTAAAAAAGCCATTTAGAAAAATTTTGATTTTACTTTCCGAAATCCCATGGTACGCATGTCTAGATCATAAGCATAGGTGGGCAGCACCGAAATTCTGGGGGGGGTGAAAAAATTTTCAAAGGTCGAAAAATGGTCTTAAAAGTGGTCGAATGGCGAAAAAACACAATTTTTCGACGTTTCTCATCGAGCACTATCCAATAGCATCAAAAAATCGCTAAAAAAGCAAAAAAAATTTCAAAATTTGAATTCTGGGGGGGTATTTTGATTTCTGGGGGGTTGCATACCTCCCCAAACCCCCCACGCCCATGTTTGATCATAAGGCCCACCGACCGACCCCCACTGCGTGTCTGCTGGTAATAATAAAGATTCAGCTTTTTCATTCAATTGTCCTTGTACATCTAGGTTTATTATCATAAAAAGGATTTATTTGTGGATAACAGTGTAGATAATGCAAGAACTATTCAGTGGCTTTGTTTTTAATTAAGGTCGCGAGGGAAGGTCTGAAAAGGGCGGGTGAAAAGTTTTACGAAGTCCCAGACTCAGTCGCTCGTTTGGCCATTACGAATCCGGATCTGCGCAAAATTTTGGCCGAACCTAATATGCGCTATCTGATAAGTGACGCTATCAATAACCCGAAAATTTTAACTGAGTAAATGTTACAATCTTTTTTGTATCAAAATCTAGTATTTTCCACCAAGGCAGACAAAGTTCGGCCTGCGAAATTTTGTTTTTAGAAGCGCTACATTAGCCCATTTTTCGAAATGTCTATTCTGTCAAGCGTTTGTTATTTGCTTTATGATGAATGCTGGTATTATTATTATTATGTTAGCACTTACAGGCTAGCTAGACCATATATATATACATGGGTAGCAACCAAATTCTGGGAGTCTGGGTGGTGTAAAACTGGCTTAAATTCCAAAAAACACGTCAACAATACAATTCTGGGGCTCTATCGATTTTTGGGGCCTACCGGATCCTCGGGGTCTGACAGTTGGTCTTGCTTGACCCTCAGAATGGAAAAATAGGAAATCTTACGGGGAAACGGGAGGCTTCATTCAAAAGTGCTTGAAATTGACCAGAAACTCTGGAATTACCTATAGTCTGTTTCACATAAGTTTGGGCATAAATTTTAAGAATTTTTCTCGACAGTAAGCCGACTGATTACGATAATTCTATATCAGATCAATGCTATAGTCGCAATCTGTCAGCTTATTGCCGGAATTAATTTTTAAAACTTATGCCCAAACTTGTTTGAAACAGACTATTGTTTTAAGCCGTTTTCCTTTATGCCAATTTTTGAGGTTTATCTTGGGGTTGTCCCAAGCCCCGGCCCTGGCCCCGGTGCCGGGGCGTCTGCCCCGGCCCGGGCGGGGGAAGGCTTGTCCCGGGCTGGGGCTAAAACATTTGTAATTAATTGTAAAACTCTTAGATTCTCTTTCAAAATCAATCTAGGAAATTGTAAGGAATCATAAAAATGGTATATTTCAGAATACTGACGAATTCAAATGACAAAATTTGATAGTTGGTTTGTTTCTATAGTTCATATGTAGATTTGGACCCAACTTGAGCAATTTAAATTCAGTTTATTCGCTATACCTTCAAATGAGTGATTAATAAATCTATCAATATTTATTATTATTTTACTATTATTATATCATCGATATATTTGTGATTTATTTATTACTTTTATAATTCATCCAGAAATAAATAACCTAAATTAGATGAGGAATAAATTTTTATTGTATTCTGTCAGATCTTATAAATAAAATTCGATGATCTGTTAATTCTGACCGGATAGAATGCATAAAATTAATTAAGTGACCAGCTTTAGAAGGAAGCGAGATTCTGTGCCACGATCGCCTTTTCTATTGCCCTTACCTTAAATCATAAATTAATATTGTTTCGTAATTCACAATTTTACGGAATTTTTTGAAAATCAAGCTTGTGCTTTCGGGAATGTTTATCGCAACAGCCTAAATTTTGGCGAGAAAAAGATATTTAAAATTCGTACATCCACGATTTCTATGACTTAATACAGCTGAAAGACACTACTCATTGTAAATAGGAAATGAAGAATCGGTTAGAGTCTCAAATCCAAGAACTGCAATGTATATAATCAATAGATAAATTAAAAGTTTTTTTATTGAAAACTTATAAATTTTTATTGCACTCAGTCTTTAAAAGTGTAAATTGGATCAAAATCATCAGATTAGATATGAATACGCATACTATACACTGAAATGCTTACTTTGTTTGATTTTTCATGAAAAAAATTAATCTTTACCGTGGATAAAACGACGAGCACGTACACAGCTTAACAAAAATTTCTATTTTTTCGAAACTGACATCATTAGTGGAGAACTTCGATCTCGAGTGATGTGTGGGTATTTTATTATGAATTTTAAAATTAGCTTGCAATTCTTGACCTCGGAAATCAGTCATTAACTTTTGAAAATCTGAAGATAGTCGCACATTCAAGATTTAACACTAATAATTGTCATTTATGTAATTATACTGATTTGAGTATCACGATTCACGAGCATCATTAGTATTTTCACACCGTTTTTTAACTTAATCCCTTCTTCAGAGTCAAATATGTATGTATTGTAAGAAGTACCTACCATAAATGTTCTTAAGTGTACACTTATAGTGTCAGCATACGTTAGTATACGTAACATCTTGCTCCATCCCCGGCTAAAAAGTCTGCCCCGAGACATCCTTAGCTTATTTCAGCCCAAAGAAGCATAATTTATGCCCCTTCCGTAGATCGGCCATGCTATGTATCCATGCTTACAGTACAAGAGATCTGGTTTTTAAACCGTAGGCAACAACTATGGTCATTAAGCATCAGGTTAAAAAATACCTATGTGCAGGTGCGTGCGCGGGATTTTTTAAGGGGGCTGTCCGAAATTGGTGACCTGTATTTCAAGACATGTTCGCCGTGGCACAAAATAAAGTGCATTTTCTGACGTTTCCAAACATGCTCGATCCAAGAAGCTCATAAAATTCAAACTTTTTGAAAAAGATTTTATTTTCTCTCAATAGGGTATGGAAAATGAAGTTTTTTTGGCCGAGCTTTTTGAGCCAAACTTATTGCAAATAACGATCCTATGGCGCGTGGCGCCGAAAATTTTGAGATTAGATGAAAAGATGCTAATGTTCATTATTTTTCATACCTTTCAAAAATTATTTTTGGGCCAAGTTTAGGGGCGGCCCCTCCGCCCTACCATGTGTGCGCCCGTGCTCGCATTGTTAACATGTACATTTCTTCAGTCCAGACAGCCTTTCTAGTCGATTCACTTCGATTAACAGTTGCCTTGCTAGTTGCTTTGCTACTCCTGCACGGGATATCGTAGAACAGACTGCAGATTTCGCACGTTTATAAAGCAGACTTAGCAGGGGCGGATTTAAGGGGGGCGAGGGGCGGCCCCCATTAGCTAAAAATATTTTGTGAGATAATGAATGGATATGTAATTTGCAATGATTTTTGGCCGTCGGTGACCATAAATTCTCAAATTTTTCCGGCGCTTTGCACCAGATAATACTATTAATGACATTTATTTACTTTCTTGGCGACCTAGGAGCTTACGTGGGCGTGGGGGGAGTTTGGGGGTATAAACCCTCCTAGAAGGCTGAATACCCCCTTAGAAACCAAAGTACTCTCACAGAATTCAATTTTTGAAATTTGTTTGTTTTTTTCGCAATTTTTTGATGCGAATGGATAGTGCTCAATGAGAAATGCTGAAAAATGATGTTTCTAGCCATACCACCATAGGTGGGCGGCACCAAAATTCTGAAGGGTGCAAGAATCTTCAACGTTTCTCATCGAGCACTATCCATTGGCATCAAAAAATTGCGAAAAAATAAATAAAATTTTCAAAAATTGAATTCTGGGGGTATTTTGGTTTCTAGGGGTGCATACCATACGTGGGCAGCAAAAAAATTCTGGGGGCGTGCAAGATTTTTTGAAGGTCAAAAAATGGCATTAAAAATGGTGGTATGGCGATAAAAACACCATTTTTCGACGTTTCTCATCAAGCACTATCCATTGGCATCAAAAAATTGCGAAAAAAACGAAAAAAATTTTCAAAAATTGAATTCTGGGGGTATTTTGATTTCTGGGGGGGGTATTTTGATTTCTGGGGGGTGCATACCCCCAAACCCCCCACGCCCAGGTGTGGTGCATACCCCACAAACCCCCACGCCCAGGTATGCATACCACCATTTTTTAAGACCCTTTTTTACCTTTGAAAAATCTTGCACCCCCAGAATTTTGGTGCTGCCTACCCATGTCTGGAAGCCCTTTTCAGCTTAGGGAATAGGTTTTAAAATTTCAACAGCAGAAACAGCCATTTTGGCATAATTTTCTTTTTTCAATCAAACATTTTCGACGTTTCGCATCTAATGCTACAAATGCAGGAAATCAAGCAGTAAATTATGCTTCTAAATTTTCATCCGCCTAAATTTACTCAGTGCTTCGCTCAGATTTTTACAAGATTAAAGAAATTTGACGATTTTTTTCGCTCAAAATTGTCGACAATTTCAAAATTCTTCAAAAAATAATGCACCGAAGGTGATTTTAAATAAAACTATTCAGTGTGAAACGCCGAAAAACGCTATTTCGCGCGTGAAGGGCGAATTTTTGGACATATTTTGGCTGTTTTTGAAAAAGTTGGGCACCGCCCTCCCTTAAAAAATCCTAGATCCGCCACTGAGACTTAGAGACAAACTAGAATGCTAACTGTTAATCATTAACTTTAGAATTGATTTTTGTATTTTTCAGTGAACTACGCTTTTATATTTGCTTATAAAGATTACCAACCTTTAAATATGATTCACGAATTTGAACTATATGTTTCTTCCGATTTTTTGTATCTTAGATATGAGAAATACGTAGGTAGGTAAGTACATAAATACATACCTACATATACATGCGGGATACAGCGACTTTTAGAAAATGAACGCGAAAAGATGAAACTTGCAGGAATCGATATTTCAAATTGAACTTTTTAGATTTAACTCCCAAATGAGCTTGTGTGTCATACGGTCATCTGCTGAAATACAAATGTTTTTCGCGATGTTCAGAATTCTTGACGCTATTATTTTGTCTAGTTTAAACGGGGGCTATCATCAAATTCGTGAGTAATTTTGAGTATTTTTAATGCACACTATAATATTTTTATTTTCTCTCGCCCCTGGCTTACGGAATTCTTCTCAATTGTTCCCCTCGCTAATTAGTGCTCACTTCGCTGTTGCAGGATGTTTGAAGAACAACCTCAGTTGATGCAGCAATTTGAGAAACTTGTTAAAGCTGGGATAGTACGAATACAGTAATCTCGTGTTATTCTGTAAAATTGCTTTTTTGTGTGGATATTTCATATAGGTACGTGTTATGTGTAGGTAAGTAATCACCTATAAGTACTTACCTACCTATAATTTCCTTGTTCTTTAAATACAATGTATGCTCGTGTTCGTGAAACAAACGGTCACCATACCAACATACGTACTCGCACATGCGATCAGGTATGCAAGTGCTGTATAGGTTTAGGTACCACCTAAACCTATAGGCTGTTACACATAAGTTTGTGCACAAATTTTAAGAATTTTTCGAAAGTAAGCCGATGGATTACGATAATAGTATATCGAATCAACTCTATAATCGCAATCTGTCAGCTTATATGTCGGACTTGGTTTTTTAAATTTATGCCCAAACTTGTGTGAAACATATGATTCTATTTTATAACTTACTGGATGGAATCCGCTCGGAAAACTAAAATCCTCTACTGTAGCGCTCGATTTTCCCTTGCTCGGCGCAGAGTCGGTAGCGAATTTTTTATGGGTATGGCGGGTCGAGCAATGGAGAAATCGGGTGTCACAGTAATAAGCAAATTGGTTTGACAAGCGAATTCGTGCACTACATAGTAGTGTTATTTGGTAGCCCAAAAATAATTAGAATATGATATTGGTATAGTTAGCTCAATTTTAATATGATATTAATATGATATTTCGCTATTTTTTTATTTAAAATATGATATATTTTTGATATTTGGTATATATTTAATATGTTTTTGGTAGGTAGAGTTTGAATCACAATCAGCTAAGCTCAACGCTCAAGAATACAGGTGGCAAACAAGGATTAAGAAAATGAATAATTTAATGGTCAATATCATTCCTACCTACCTACCTAATGTTTTGTAATCTCCCAGTCTGTTTCACACAAGTTTTAACATAAATTATAAAAACTATGTCCGACAACAATTTGACCGTTTGCAATTATAGCATTGATTTGATATATAATTATTGTAATTCGACGGCTTACTTTCGAAAAATTCTCAAAATTATTGCTTAAACTTATGTGAAACAGGCTATAGGCTGACCTTAATTATGAGCTGAACTCACCTTATGTTACGCATTTATCAACACAATCAGATGTTACTTCACTCATACACGCTGCGCTGATTGTTCACACGAATAATGCTGGTATATATATATATATATATATATATATATATATATATATATATATATATATATATATATATATATATATATATATATATATATATATATATATATATATATATATATATATATATATATATGTACGTACAAACCTCAATGGAATGGAGACTATATGTAGGTTCATATGAGGTGCTCGGCTCGATATACATATGTTCATACATATTTGTACGTATGTATAGTCTCCATATGATAATACAACCTGTAGAAAATACCTACTGCATCATGCGTACAAAATAAGTAGGTAAGATTGTAACTGCGAGATAACACGGT
>JAVLUZ010000098.1:0-18619 GCA_036768485.1 Mermis nigrescens
TGTTTATAATTAGCACGAGGCATGGCACCAATGGCAGTCTATAATCCTTGTAGACAATAGAATTAAATCGTTGTCTGATGCTTGCACGAAAATCACTGAATTCTAAATGCCAGTTTAAATGATTAATGGTATCGTCAAATTGATATTATTTCGCCTTATTTGTAAGTGCTCAAAATTTCGACATTCATAGCACAAACATTAGTATTTGACCCCTAACTCTATTTTTATTCGTTAATTTTATGTACTTACTGACTCAGACTGTGAAGTTGAAATTTTTATCAAAATACATGTATGTTTTTTTCGCGGGTTAAATCAAAGGCTAAATTTTGAACGATTCGTTTTCTTAGTGAATGATATTGACTTTATTTTGCATATTGCATCGGTTTTTGCATAAAACGTATTTAGCGATTGCGAACAAGATAATTATCCTAACGCGGTCAAAGTGGCTTTAATTTTAACTAAAAGTTGCTTATCTACTTGACATTTAAATAAATACAAGCATTTAGTTTACAAGATTTTCAATTGAAAAAATCTGTCTCAATCTAACTTCCACTTTTATTTATAGTACCTAAAATGCGTTTAGATTACACACAATCATGTAAATCCGAACAAAAAAGTAGTAATTGCTATTCTTATTTAATTATTCGTGCTAGCGACCTTGATAGAATTAATAAAACCTCCCTCTTAAGAGTCAGTTTCTGTAAGGACCACCTTAACCTTACGTAAGTAAAAAAATAATTTTTCTTAATTTTAACATATATTACACAAATTTTTACGCTGATTCCGAATCTGAAAACCGTTTTACACAAAAATGATTTTTTGCTGACTTATAGGGGTGTAAAGTGTGAAAAATCGGAATATGTGTTAAATTTCATATGTTGATTGATATTTTCCAGAATAATTAACATTTTTCGATGCAGTTTTTTTTAAATTACAGAAGATTAGAATGGGCTTTATAAAAAGTATAAAAAGTTTGTCTACCGGATCATCCCACGTGATACAGCAGTCGATAAAGGTCAGAAATATGAATTTTTGCACTTGCAACATTTTTACTTTTTTAGCCATAAGTCCAGAGTGGTCATACAGAATCGAACCTTATTTCACCACAATATGTGCCACCTATGTACCCATTTCTGTGTAAAAAATGTAGGATATGTGGTGGATAGTTATTGACCACTTTTGACAAACGTGAAATTAACTCATGTGTTCAAATTTCAAAAATGATACATTTGTGCTATAAAAAATTTAACGTTTCGATCTATAACTCCAGAACTGTTAAACATTGTGCGACTGCATTATACCACAGCTTGTACCATCTATGTGCCTAAGTGCTTGCAAAAGATCATGCGTATACCTTAATTGGTTGTTGACCATTTCTGACAAACGGTAATTGAACTCAATTGGTCAAAGTCGAAAAAATCATACATGTGTGGTACAAATAACTTTCCTTTTGGAGCTGTAATTCAGAAAATTAAATTCATCTTGTGGTCACATTACACCACAAGTTGCACTATCTATTTGCCTAATTATATGCAAAAATCCATCCATATATGTTTGATATTTATTGACCATTTTTTGGAAACGTAAACTTAACTCCATTGTTCAAAATCGAAGAAATCACACATTTGTGCTTAGAATAATTTTGCTTTTGCAATTATGCAATAATACACATTCGCATTGATGGGAGAGGTGGATTTGGGTAAAACCCTTTCCTGGTACCTTGGATTTGGATCTCATGGGTTTTTTGGCAGCTGTATTTTGTACACCCTGAACTTTCTGGGAGATCGATTGTGTCACTTAGGCCAATTTTGGTCGAAAAAAAAACTAGAAAATAAATAGAAAATCCCTGCAAGGATTGGATTATTTTACATTTGCAGGCACTGAAGGGATTGACACCCTTATTGATGTGGTTGAAAAACTTGATTCAATGTATCCAGATAAAGAGTGGAAGATAAACACCATCAAGAATCTCAAAAATGCTCGACAGTACATCAAGTCCGATTACAAGCTTCATGTGAAGCAGCAATCATTCACAGCTGATCACTGTATTGACTTTGCTTCAAGTGATGGATCGAATGAATTTTCAAATGTTTGTCCACGTACACATGAACTATACTGTGGTAAGTGTGAAGAATTAAAGAAAACCTTGAATGATCTGAATCAACGGCTTCAAAGTGTCCAAATTGAACAAACTTTGAAACAAGAGTTATTGTTCCTTGCCCAAAATGCCCAAGAAGCCATTTTTGAATGGAAAAAACACCAAATTCGTACTGTCAATCAGGATAAGGCAAAACGTGATGTCTTGGCTCAATTGACATCTAGTGATATTTACATCAATATCGACTGGGCAATGAAATGGCTGCCTCGAAGTGGCAGAGAAGATCAAACGATGTGGTTTGGAAAGAAGGGGATCCCCTGGCATATTGCTGTCATTTTGGGGAAAAATACAAATGGTCAATTTATCAGAAGAATGTTTGTGCATGTACTGGACCCATCACCACAAGATAGTTATGCTGTCACTGCAATATTGGAAAACTTGCTTCGAATGATCAAGCAAGAAGCACCAGATGTAGCAAATGCTTTTCTTCGCTCAGACAATGCAGCATGCTACCACTCAGCCAATACGTTGTCGTCTATGATGAGAATATCACAAGTCACTGGAATAACTGTGAAAAGGTGGGATTTTAGTGACCCACAATCTGGAAAAGGTGATTGTGACCGTGCTGCAGCTGTTATAAAACGGAAAGTAAAGCTATTCATTGATGAAAATCATAAATGCACCACAGCAGAAGAATTTATCAACTGCATTTCATCATATGGTGGTGTGTAAGGAAGCTCAGTCAACTATGGCACTGTGGTACAAGGAAGAAAGGGTGCTGCTAAAATGAACAACATTAACTTTTTGAACAATTTTCTGTTTGAAAATGACGAGATCCGAGCATAGAAATCTTATCGTATTGGATCTGGAGCCACCATTCCAAGAAGCTCGTGGTTTGAAAAAGATGGAATATCACCATTTAATGTCAAGAGTATCATACATCAAGGAAAACAACCAGGAGAAATCGATCCCAGGACTATCTGGCAACCCATCCTAGAAGAGCCCATGACATGGGACCAGTCAACAGCAATATTTTTGCCAGTTTTACCAGAAGAAGACAGCTCAGCAAGATCTTTGCAACTGTTTACTTGTACTGTTCCTGGTTGCGTGAAATCATTTCAAAGACATTGATCCCTTGAAAATCACATGGAATTAGCAAATCACCAGTTTCAGCCTAAGCAACTGACTGTGCGTGATGCAGCTATTAATTACAACGTACAAGAAACAAATAGAAAATCGGCAGCTTAATGCCTTGGCTTCCAAGTCTAAATAAAGTTTTGCAGCAATTCTGGGAGATGTATGCAGATGATGATTCAATCCAAAGATTACCAACTGGCTGGGCTTTAAGGCAAAAAAGATCTTGTAAAGCATTCACAGAAATCCAGCGCCAATATTTGCTTTAAAAATTTGATGATGGGATTAAGACTCGAAGAAAGTGCGATCCAAGGGAGACTGCAACTGAAATGCGAAGATTGCCCCAATTCAAGCAATCTGCGTTTTTATCATGGCAGCAAATCGCAGGATTTTGGTCGCGAGAAGCACGAAAAAGAGAAGGAATTGTCCCAACTGAAATTGATGAAGATGACTGCTTAGAAGATTTTTTCCAACCAGACCCAAATCTAGGTGATGAGGCAGATGACGTTGAAGACACATTGATTCATTCAGAATGTTTTGACAATTGAATTTTGACGATATAAAACATATTCCTTTATGTTAGGATTTTCTACAGGTAAAAATAATAAATAAACATAATCCAACATATATATATATATATATATATGAATTTTGCATGCAAATAGGCAAATAGATAGTGCGAACCGTGGCGTAGTATGGTCAACAGATAGATTTTACTTCTCGTTAGAAAAAGAAAATAAAATTATTTGAAACAAAAGCATGCATTTTTTCACTTTGACCAATTAGGTAAGTTCACACTTGTGAAATATGGCTGATAGATAAGTACGTAACATATGCAGATGATTTTTTGTGTACAATTAGGGACATATATGGTAGAGACTGTGGTGTGATGCGGTTAGAAGATGTCCTAATTCTTGAGTTACAGAGCCGAAAGAAAAATTTTTTGAAGCACAAATGTGTGACTTTTTGATTTCGACCAATGGAGCTAAGTTTACATTGTCCACAAATGGTAAATAAATATCGAAAATATATGGATGGATTTTTGCATATAATTAGGCAAATAGATAGTGCAAATTGTGGTGTAATATGGCCACAAGATGAATTTTATTTTCCGAATAACAGCTCCAAAAGGAAAGTTATTTGTACCACACATGTATGATTTTTTCGACTTTGACCAATTGAGTTCAATTACCGTTTGTCAGAAATGGTCAACAACCACTTAAGGTATACGCATGATCTTTTGCAAGCACTTAGGCACATAGATGGTACAAGCTGTGGTATAATGCAGTCGCACAATGTTTTACAGTCCTGGAGTTATAGATCGAAACGTTAAATTTTTTATAGCACAAATGTATCATTTTTGAAATTATAAACACAGGAGTTAATTTCACGTTTGTCAAAAGTGGTCAATAACTGTCCATCACATATCCTACATTTTTTACACAGAAACGGGTACATAGGTGGCACATATTGTGGTGAAATAAGGTTCGATTCTGTATGACCACTCTGGACTTATGGCTAAAAAAGTATAAATGTTGCAAGTGCAAAAAATTCATATTTTTGACTTTTATTGACTGCTGTATCCCTTGGGATGATCCGATAAACAAACTTTTATACTTTCTGTAAAGCCCACTCCAATCTTCTGTAATTTAAAAAAACTGCTTTGAAAAATGTTAATTATTCTGGAAAATATTAATCAACATATGGAATTCGACACATATTCCGATTTTTCACACTTTACACCCCTATCAGTCAGCTAAACGTAATTTTTGTGTAAAACGGTTTTCAGATTCGAAATCAGCGTGAAAAGTTGTGTAATATATGTTAAAACAAAGTAAAAATTATTTTTTTGCTTACGTAAGTCACTATTACAGCAAGGTGATTCTTACAGACATTGACTCTTAAAGGGTATCATAAACAAGAGATAAGATTTTTTGATAAATTAATACAGTAACGAAAAAATGAAAAGAGAACAAACAGATCTAATTTTGGTATTGCAGATTTTATGTTCACATTTGTTTTACCAGTGACGTAATAAATTGAATTTCAAAAAATTTAAAAAATTAAGTTATGAGATCTTTAATTGTTATTTCAGAATCATCCACCACTATCGCTGACCTCCAAATATAATCGCGTCCTGCCCAGTACGTGGGCAGCACCAAAAATTCTGGGCGTATGCAAGATTTTTTTAAAGGTCGAAAAATGGTTTTAAAATTGGTGCTATGGCGAAAAAAACACAATTTTTCAACGTTTCTCATCGAGAGCTATCCATTGGCATCAAAAAATTGCGAAAAAAAAATTTAAAAATTGAATTCTGGAGGGGTATTTCTGTTTCTGGTAAGGGGTAATCGACTTCTGGGGGTGCATACCTTCAAAACCCCACCACCCACGCCGATGTGTGGTCCTGCCTCTTATGCTGTAGAAAATTAGAGTTTTAATACATTATGCTCGATCTCATATTGGCTAATACATTCCATGTTAATTTAGTAAGCTTTATTAAAATCATAGGTAGCTCGTTAGCGCGTACCTATTATATACTTAGGTACCCCCAACATATGTCCCCCCTCACATATAACGGTACACATCTGAGATGTGCGGTTTTTTTAAAAGGTTGATAATAAAAAAACTTAGGACCCCCATTTTTTTCTTGTTTACATTATTTATTTAAAAATTTTTCTTATTTAAAAATGAAACGCATTTCGCGATACCTGCATCTTAATGTATTTTTTGATGACATTAAATCTTGCTAACTAATTACCATAGCTTCGCCATTGAAATTGTGAAACAGTGGCATGTGGCATCCGTGTCAGTAAAATCCTAAATCTGTTGAAGTAGAATATGTGCAAGGTCGTAGATCTTATCACCATTAAGTGATATTTAAAATCCTAAATCTGAACTGGAATATGTCCAAGGTTGTAAATCTTATCGCCCTTAAGTGAAATTTACCATTCAAGCATGGGCAGCGTAGAAATTATGGGGCTCCAGACGGGATCAAGTCCCAAAAAGTATCAATGATAACAATTCTAGGAAGTTCGCCAAATTCTTGGGCGAGAGGGTGTCTCTAGACCCCACCCAGACGCTTCATTCTTATATATGGTCCCGTTTAGCATTGCGACAGTGGGAGTGTTGAGAATTCGAGTGGGAGTGTTGAGACAGTGGTAATGTTGAGACAGTGGGAATGTTGAGACAGTGGGAGCGTTGAGAATTCAAGTGGGAGTGTTAAGACACTGGGAATGTTGAGACAGTGGGAATGTTGTGACAGTGGGAGTGTGGTGAGACGGTACCTTTTGCTTAACATATGGCGCATGTTTCACATTTGGGCATAAATTTTCAATAATTTTTTCGAAACTTAGTCGACGGATTACGATAATTATATATCAAATCAATGCTATAATCGTAATATGTCGGTTATTGTCGGACAAGTTTTAAATTTATGCACAGGGAAGCAGACTATAAGAGACTGCTGCAACAACCCAACCCGTAGAATGTGCTGCTACAGTAATAAATAAGCCATAAAGCAAACATTAGCCGTTTGGAATGGAACAGACTATAAATTACAGATTATAAGGCATCCCAGCACACCTTAGCGTGGGGAGGGAAGGGGGGTTGGGGGTATGCACCCCCTCCTCCGAGAAACCAAAATACCACCCCCAGAAATCAAAAAACCCCCCTTCAGAATTTAATTTTTAAAATTTTTTCTCTCGTTTTTTCGCAATTTTTTCATGCCAATAGATAGTGTTCAATGAGAAATGTCGAAAAATGGTTTTTTTCGCCATACCACCACTTTGAAGGCCATTTTTTTGACCTTTTGAAAAATCTTGCACCCTCCCCCTTCCCAGAATATTCGTGCTGCTCTACGTATGTATCCCAGTATACAGATATAATCGAGGAAACTTTTAGAAAATTTAAAATAATACAAATTTTTCCAATTATTCAGTTGCATTTTTTCGCAAAACACCTACCCTACGATTTTTTGATACGATTAGAAAGAGCAACTTTGTTTCTTGCCAAAATCATCTTGAATTGCTGTGGGCACTCAAACCATCGCTTCTAAGAAATGGCTGCATAGATTGGTACACTGACCAAAAATATATCCTATTGTAGTAGAGTCACATTCTGAAAAGACTCAACTTGAGGTTGGACAAGCAAAAAATTAAGCCCCTCTGATTTTAACATATATTGAGGAGTTTTTAACGCTGCGTTTAAGGCAGCAATTTGTTTCATAAATCGAATATTTGTTATGTAAAGAGACTGTAAAGTATCAAAAAGTAACCTTTTTGTCAAATTCTACAGGATGTAGCATTTTTCATCATCATAAGTCAGGATTACCATGATCAAATTCAATAATTTTCCTTTTATTTAAAAGATGAATAATTTTAAATTTTATAAAATTAATTTAAAGTCACAGTAACATTCACCGTGCTGACTTCAGTTTTTTTGATAATTTTCAATGTAGCGCATATTTACCTACCATTTACAGGCCGTTGTTCATATTATAATATTTTATAGCTTATCACTAGAGGCTTATAATAAAGGAAAAATAAATAAAATGACTACTTTTTATGCAATAGATGGTTGAATGGAACATGGTATGTCAAGAAATGGTTGAAATTTGACGAATTTGTCTCAGAATGTGACAGGATTTTACCGTTAATAAACGTCGGCTGTTGTCAAGGGCTTATACATACTTGAAAAAATTATAATAAAAAATTTTCTCTTAAATTAACAGGTCTTTAACGAGGACGTGGTGTACTGAAAGATTACAGAGACTTTTAAAAATGAACTTTTAAAAATCGAGGGATTACTTTTTGTGTTACACATATGTAAAAAGAACATGGTATACTGAGAAATGATCAAAATTAGACTATTTTGACTCATTGTATCAATAGATTTTCTTGTTAAACTTTCTAATAATATAGCTGTCATTTACACTACAAATAGCTTATTAAGTCTTACGGTCTGAATTTATGAGGAGAAAATGAAAAATATAATTCCAACATTTTTAGGGAGAAATGAAACATGGAGTGAATGCAAAATTATCAAATTTAGAGATCTGTGACTTGCGCGTCAACGCGGCGATGTATTTTCCTATTTTTATAGGTAATTTTATACATTTGGTCCATCATACCGTGTGTGAAATGTTGTTGACGTACTGTCACAGGCTTAATAAGAAAGCAAGAAAAAAATACAACGGCAGCTTTTAGATATATGGGGAAGTTGATGTGCTTGAAATTGTCAAATTTAAAATAATTTCAACTTGAAAATAGTAAAGCGTTTTCTAATTATGCTTCTTTATGATGTACACACAAATTCATTTAAGTCATTAAAAAGTTGTTATTGATATAACTAAAGATTTTCCTTGCGTTTGTAATTCAGTTTTCAGTTTTTCTCGAAGACTAATAAATCTTATCCAAGAAAAGAGAAAATACCTACTGATTTTTGGTTAAAATTGGGCGAATTAAAAACTTCTCAGTATGTTTCCTTTAAAACTTTTATTTCGCTGAAAATTATTACTAAAATGCGTTTTATAACGTGTCACATACTTGGGCAGCAAAAGAATTCAGGGCGTCTGATGGAGAAAAATTGTGAAGAATAACATCAGAAATTTGAGGTTCTATCGATTTTTGGGTGGGGGTCCACCAGATTCTCGGAGGGGGTTCAAGACCACTCACGCCCATGTGTGGTAACGTCACGATTTGAACCAGGACCACACGTGCGCGTGGGGGGTATGCACCCCCAGAAGGTCGAATACCCTCAACCGCCAGAATCCAAAATACCCCCTCGGAATTCAAGTAATTGTTTTGTTTTGTTGCAATTTTTTGATGCCAATGGATAGTGCTCGATGGGGAACGATAAATAATGGTGTTTTTTGCCATACCACCATTTTTATGACCATTTTAAATCTTGAAAAATCTTGCACACCCTTGACCCCCATAATTTTTTTTTGCTGCCCATCTATGACGAGGACCCAAATGTATAGAATGAAGAAGAGATTTATTTTTACACACTTAGCGATAGTGCATGATGAGAAATGTTGAAAAATAGCGTTTTTTGTCATACCACCATTTTAAGACCACCTTTTGACATTCGAAAGTGTTCCCCAGGATTTTGGTGCTGCCCACCTATAATGTAACTCTTGATAGCATACTGAAGTGTAAATGACAACCAACCTATATCAAACAATTTTAATGAAAAAAATATAGATACTTTAAGTCAAAGTAGTCTGATTTTGTTTATTTTTCAGCACATATTGTTCGTTTCAAAAAAATGTGACTTGAAAAGCGGTCCTTTGATCTTTTTAAATTCTTTTTTTAAAAGCCCTAATAATTTTTAACATTATATGTATTACAATTGTGAACTTCTTCACACTTTTCGAAAGAGTAATGAAAAAATATTGCCTGACAAAATATCAAGAAACTTCATAATTTTTCAACGCACTATATTCTGGTTAAAGGTCTCGTTACTTTGAAAGGGAATTTTTTCAATACAATTTTTTTAATGTACGTATTTATAACCACACGTGGGCGGGGGGGGGGGGGGGTATGCACCCACAGAAGTCCGAATACTCCCCAGAAACCAAAACACCCCAGCCCCAGAATTCAATTTTCGAAATTTTTTTTGTTTCGCAATTTTTTGATGCCAATGGATAGAGCTTCATGAGAAACGTTGAAGCATGGTATTTTCCGCCATGCCACCAGACGTGTTCTTTCGGGGGGGGGGGTTTGGGGATTTGATTTTCCCTAGGATAGCAGCTGACACCCCGCAAAATGGCTGCGACCTCCTCCCCCAGAATTGTCGGTTTTTTGTAAAAGTTGGTAAAAGTCGTATAAAGTGCGCCTTTTTAGATCTTATTAGCACATTTTTGGCTAAAAAATCTCAAATTTTCGGCGCTTTGCGCCACATGCACATTTTTGATCAATTTATTCGAAATTTTTCAAATTTTTCTAAATTTCTTTTACGTTTTTGTTCTAGAAAGAGCGAGAATTGTCTGAAACGTCGAAAAACAGTGTTTGTGACGTGTACCCATCGTTTTTAGCCCAGGAAAGGCAATTTGAAAAAAAAATTTGGGCCCGACCCCCCCCAGAATTCCCATGCTGTAAATGTATGCATATATGCATACCACCATTTTAAAACCATTTTTTTGACCTTTGATAAATCTTGCACTCCCTCAGAATTTCGGATTTTGGTGCTGCCCACCGATGTGGTGCATAAGCCATTGATCACAACCAACGCCACTATTCAGTATAAATGTACAAATTTATTAACGCTAAAATGTTTTGACATTCAGAGGCAAATTCGTCAAATTTCAACCATTTCTTGGCATGCCATGTTCCATTCAAACATCTATTGCACAAAAAGTAGTCTTTTTATTTATTTTTTCTTTGTTATAAAAATATGTAGTGATAAGCTATAAAATATTATATTGTGAACAAAGGCCCGCATATGCGCTACATCAAAAATTATCGTAAGAGTTGAAGTAATTATGGTAAATGTTTAAGTTTATAATCATATAAATAACTATTGAAGGAATACCGTAAGAGAAGAATTATTGAATTTGATCATGGTGGTCCAGAGCTATGATTAAAAAATTCTACCGCTGCAGAATTTGACAAAACGCTTACTTTCTGGTACTTTACATAATCTCTTTACACAACACATATTCGTTTTCAAGAAAAACAAATTGCAGCATTAAACTCATCGTTAAAAACTACATAATACATGCATCTTAAAATCAGAGGTTAAGTTTTGACTTGTCCAACCTCGAGTCGAGTCTTTCAGAAAATGACTCTAAGCAATTCGATACATTTCTGGTCAGTATACAAATCTTTGCGGCCGTTTTTTGAAGCGATGGTTCGAGTGCCCAAGCCAATTCAAGACGATTTTGGTAGGAAAAACCTACTCTTTCTAATAGTATCAAAGAGAAAAAATCACAGGGTAAGTGTTCTGAGAAAAATGCAACTGGAAAATTAGAAAATTTGAGTTATTTTTGATTTTTAAAGTTTTCACGTTTACATCTTTATACTGTTGATATCTTTTACGAGGGGTGATCAAGTGAAGTATAGCTTTTTTCCAGGGAAATGAGTTTCTGATGGTTATTTCTTATCAGCGTGTACTTAAACATGTTTCAGTAGCACAGGCAAAATTTTAACTTCATTGCTTTTATACTCAAGGAAATATTGCAATTTTAAGAATTGTCGCATTAAATGGTATAGTAAGATTTCGTTAGCCACCCTATTGACATTAGATTGAAAATTGATTTTGCTGCCTTCTAATGGTAGCAATTGGTTGGTACTTTACTGCCTGTTATAATTTCCTCACAATACCCGTTCATTTAGTAAGAAATCTCTAAAACATGAGCAGGTTGTTTATCCCACTTTCATCTGCAAAAATCCTAGCACCCTGCACACAAAGAACTATCTGGTATTTTCAGACAATTAGAAGCAGCTTGGTTAAATTTTTGTAGTGACTGTACAGTGTTTTGGGTATTTAATGCATTTTATTACATTGATTAATCTTTCCTGTGAAGCCGGCAACCTCAATTTTTGTTGAAAAATTGATTTTAAAATTAGGTTTAAAAAATGTAATTAATTAGGTTTAAAAAATGAGCCAGTATCCCCACTACCTTCCTGCAAATTGACTTTCATACAGGCCGTTTTTTACTAGATTGAGAAACAAATTATGAAACTGCATTTTTGTGCAAAAAACTTTGCTATAGAAACCATATGGCAAAGAATGAGAAAAACTTTAATAACTCTTGAAATACAAGAGAAACTGGTTTGTAACTTTGTGTAGTTTCCTAAAACATGCTACAATATATGCTGACCTAAAAGGACTTCAACAAATCATTTCTCTGGGAAAAGATATACTTCACTCGATCACCCCTCGTAATCTATCTAATATTTATAGTCTGTTTCACATAAGTTTGGACACACATTTCAAGAAATTTTCCGACAGTAAGCCGACGGATTACGATAATTATATATGAAATCAACGCTATAATTGCAATCTGTCAGGTAATTATCGGACAGTTTTTAAAATTTATGCCCAAACTTGTGTGGAACAAACTATGGACAGAGAATAATATTCTCTTTTTACGTAAGCAATATCAGGTTGAACGCTTTTCTCGTTTGGGAGCAATAAATGGCTTAAACTCGAAATAGGTTAATAAGTAATTTTTTTCGGACATCTTTACACGACAATAACAATAGAAGAACAAACAGTAAAAAACTAGTTCTACAACCGTATGAAAGAAAGCACAAAGTTGTCTATGCTGACAAATTTTCAACTGGTTAAAAGATCTGGTTTGGCTACAAAGCGATTTCAAAGTTGCTGCTTTTTGAGTTTTCCGTGCAATCAATACAAAGTGGGGTTTGGGTTTAGGCTCTACCTGTCAGAGTTTTCGGAGTAATGAAAAAAAGTTTCGCAGATGTTCGTTTAAGACTCTGGGGTACCAACACACAAAATTTTATTTAAATCTGAGATGATCGAGTTGAGACCTGTAGACCACTTCACATGAAATGACTTATTTTTTAAAATTTTTTCCACATTCTTAATTCAGAAGTTCTCGAAGCTTTACCAGTTCTTACATCGCAACTTATTTAAAAATTGCAAGCTAAAAGTTAATCAATTTCTCAAGCAATATATCGAATTGTTGCCATTTCAAAAAATTCCGTAATCTGTACCAGAAATGATTTTACTTGTAAAATAAGGGTAGAAACCAAGTGAAAAAGTCATCTTTTAAAAAGAACGATTTCTACTGCTGATTCAAGCAGGCAAACCACCCACATCGAATTCGCCTCGCCTCGCGTGTTTGAAAATTGTATATAATACATAGTGTAAACTACGCATACCGCTTCTCGGTAGCGAAGAACGACTGTTTACATATTTACTTTACAACATGAAATAACTCTAGTTTACACAAGCGCAAGCGCGACGACTGTAATTAAGTGAAGCATCGATTTAATTACGACGATTCGTACCATTCGCACTGTTTGGTAAAATTAGCGGTAAAATAATGCTCAAAGTCATCAAAATGCGCGAATAAAAACCAAGGCAGCAAAAACGCAACGACAACGACGACAAAAGCAGCGTTGAACAATAGAATTTGTGGACCACCGCTGAAGGACGAGCTAGCGGAGACGCGACTAACCTTGTCCTCAGCGTCATCGTTTGCAACCATTTCATCTAATGGGGCTTGAATTTGACTGGGCGAATTTTCACCAACGTGATCTGCTTACAGCAGATCAAATTATAAGAACGAAAAAGGAAACGAGTTAGAAACATAGATACATGGGCAGCGGAAAATTCTGGGGGGGGCAGTAAAATCGCCAAAAATTGTCAAAAATCACCAGAAATGTTATTAAAAATAGATTCATGGATCTTCTACAGTAATCTGTGGGGGTGTAGGTGTATACCCCAGACACCCCCACGCCCATGTATGCTTAGAAACAGACGAAGAGGATAAAGTTTGGGAGATAAAAAGAAATACGCACTGACCCGATCGGCCAATTAGTGAGCTTTTTGGGGCCAAAATTACCTCAAAAACTGGTATGAATGTTGAAAATAGCGTTACGTTATTCTGCAGTCCCTAATCAAATTCGAACACTGGTGAAGATAATTTTTAATTTTCATTCATCTTTGACTTCATTTTGTCTCATTTTCCGCAGAAAATTTCCCGTCTTTCATTCCAGGGGTCTAGACAATAGGTGGGCAGCACCGAAATTCTGGAGGAGGGTGCAAGATTTTCAAAGGTCAAAAAATGGCTATAAAAGTGGTGGTATGGCGAAAAAAACAAAATTTTTCAACGTTTCTCATGGAGCACTATCAATTGGCATCGAAAAATCGCTAAAAATTAAAATTTCAAAAATTAAATTCTGTAGGCTTTTTTACTTTTGAGGAGGGGAGGGTATTCGGCCTTCTGGAGTGGGGGTGTGCAACCCCTAACCCCCAGATGCGAATTTAGGGAGAGGGGCAGGGAGGGGTGGCCACCCCCCCCATTGGCCCAAAATATTGCGCAAAATTAAGGATTTTTGAGCGATTTTTTAGCGATTTTCGGGTTTAAAGGGCTAATTTTTCCGCCCAAGTCATGGTTCCGACCCCCCTCCCTTAGGAAAATCCTGAAACCGCCACTGTTAACCCCTCCCCCACGCCCACGTGTGGTCTAGATTCCCGAACCCCATGTGCGTGTCTGATCGAGCGACACTAAAGCTAAGGTCGGAAAATGGAAGGGTTAGAAAATTGTGAGCAAGTTTTTCGACATAAATTAAGAAAAAACAAAAATTGCTTTGTAAAAACGGACGTAAGTTAGCAAATAATTTTGAATTCTTCCTTCAATATGATCTTCAATTTTAACAGCTTCGTTGAAAAAACTGACATACAGCCCCAAAATTTAGTTTATTCAATTGTCTAAACTCAATGCTGTAACTTTACAATTTTACGAACTTTACAATTTTACAAAGCAACTTTGCAACTTTTAATCGAAAGGTCATGAAGCAGCGAAAATTTTTGACGTTTTTGCCTCATCTTATCACAATTTCGAGCATCAAGATACACATAACGGTAAATCGCTGGACAGAAATGTATTATTTTTTCGATTTTGACATTTTCAGTATTGTTCTGATTCAAAAATGTTCTATAGATGTGCAAATACTTGCCAGTCAAGTACTTACACACACGTTAGTGCGGCAGAATAAAATTTACAAATACAAATTTGGTGTGTTAAAAGTTGGTTTTGAAGCTTTTCCAAACATTTTTGTCGCTTTTGATCGTAAGACTGACCACGTACCCGCATGGCTTAAATTTAGCACATGATCTAAAATGAACAAGCTGACTTGGGGAAAGAGGGATTTAGCAGCTCGCAACCAAAAAAGGGCTGCTATTCCTCACACGTTGAGTCTTTAAATTCTTTATATTAGGGATGCAGCGCTATGAGAAGCGTCAATATATGAAGAAATTTGTCCTAAAATCAATTTTCGGCTTTTTCTGACCATTTTAGAATTTTAAGACCAAACCCCAAAGGAATTTCGACTTAAGTTGGGCAGCACCGAAATTGTGGGGGGGAGGGGCATGCAAGATTTTTGAAAGATCAAAAAATGGTCTCAAAATTGGTAGAATGGGCGAAAAAACACCATTTTCAACGTTTCTCATCGAGCACTATTCATTGGCATCAAAAAATCGCGAAAAAACTGGAAAAAATTTCAAAAATTGAATTCTGGTGGTATTAAGTTTCTGGGGGCTATTCGGCCTTCTGGGGTTGCATACGCCACAAACCCCCCCCCGGCCCGTCCCACGCCCACATGTGCTTTCGACCCGGCCTAGTGCCTATGTTATGAACATATGACAGAAAATGAGTCTTACTCGCATTATCCAGCTGGGGTGGGTTTCTCATAAGACGTCTAAGCTTAGACGCGTCTAAATCTTTAGATTTAGACGCGTCGATTCTTAACTGTGTTTCTCATAAGACGTCTAAGTTAGACACGTCGAAATTTCGTCGAAGTTAGACGCGTCGATTCTTAAGTGTGTTTCTCATAAGACGTCTAAGTTAGACGCGTCGAAATTTCGTCGAAGTTAGACGCGTCGATTCTTAAGTGTGTTTCTCATAAGACGTCTAAGTTAGACGCGTCGAAATTTCGTCGAAGTTAGACGTGATTTAGACGAATCACTAGACGAGGCAGGGAGCTGGGTTAACTTTTGATTAAAAGCTAATTCTTTGCATCAGCATGCGCACATGAAAGTTGTTTTCGTAAAAATATGACATTTTCGATGGTTTTAACTCGTTTTCAATCAAAACGACAATCATTTAAGACTTGTAATATTTATGACATTCCGGATAAAGATTTTTACGTTCATTTTGGATTTACGAAAAATTGTTCCAGAAGAATTCACGCTGCTGCTCTTCCAAATTGAAGGAAGTAATTCGTTTTTTGAAACTTCTTTTCGAAAGCAAATGGTGTCTCTTTTTTCCACATATGTAGATTTCCGAGTCCTACAATGCAAACGAATGCTATTCGACTTAGCCAGATTATTTCTTTTTTTGTAGCATGAATGCAGTAAAACGATTTTTGGAACGGAAAAAATCGGGCGTTTTTTGGCCCAATTTTTTGCATTGTTTTGCTGCCGAAAATTGTAAACGCGCACAAATAGGCACACATCGACATGGGCGGGGAAGGGGGTAGGTCGGGACCACATTTTCTTCTGGACAAACTTAGGGTTGAAAGTTCAAACTGTAGCCTTTTGTTGGGATGGATTTTTATACGTTCTATGCTTAATTTGTATTCTCCAATTGCAATTGTCTTTCAATAGCATGAAAACGATTAGGAAAATCGTGTGTTTACGTTGAAGCAGAAGAGAAGAAATTACTTTATGGCTCGAAGCACCGAGAAAAACGCATTTTTTCATTGAAAATCAGCATTTTCAACTCATTTCTTCTTTTCAACATTTTTTCTGCCATTAACTCAAGCAAATTGATTTTTTACAATGGGGGAGGGGACGTTGCCCCCACCTACTAAATACAGCCTCGCAAATAGTGACTACATTCATGATTTCTGATGCCACTAGATCCACATATTACCCAAAAAATTTTCCAAACAATTTTCAAGACTTTTTATCATTTTTCCATAGGAAATGATGCTATATGACAGACAATGTTGAATGATACGTTTTTAATGCTTGCTTTGTATTTTTCAATAATTTTGTTTGGTTTTTTCGGAAAAAATTGATGGACCCCCATAACTTTTTTGCTGCCGATGTATAGTCGGGACATGAAATTTTCGAGAGGTAGATGAAGAAAAAGAAAGAAAATGAAAGATGGTGATGGTCAGATAAGTGCAAAAACTGATTAGTCTGTTGACTTTTGATGTCAGTAAGTAAAAATTTTGCCCCAAACAATCCTATAATAATATATTTCTCATCGATTTTTGCCCGTTTTTCACAAAAAACTTTTTGGTGTACTTCCCCTATAATTTTTTTCCTGCCGATTTATGATAAAAAAATGCTTTAATTTTGTGCAGATCGGCTTTGACTGCTACTCTTTCAGAATCTTATGTTCTTTCGATGTTAAATTGCAGTCGGAAAGGTTAGTCTCGAATATTATTGAACACTCTCTGTAACATACATATTCTAAAACAAATGGGAATTTAGTTTCGTGTACAGAACAAAACTTTTTGTGAATACATGCAAGATTCGTGGAAAAATAACAAATTGGCAAAATTTTGGGTATTTGCCATGGTTCCATATTAACTCATTTTTTCGAGCAAATTAATGTATCTTTGCTCAATTTGGAATTATACAGTTTGTGCAATTTTTAAGCCAAAAAAGTTGCGATTGATTTTTCAAGTGTCTTGTGAGTCTTATTTTGTACTAACAAGAATATTACATAACTTTCTTTTTTGTGGCACTTGTAGTTATTTGTTCAAATTAGCTTACTTCATTTAGAGTTTCTTGAAACATTATCCCTGTTTCGACACCCGTGTTTAGTCCCATTAACCTTGTTGATCCTTCTCTACAACTCGATAAATAATCCGGCAATTCGGTAGGCGCCGGACCGCCACCAGTAAGGTGATGCTTTTTCATGGTTTCCGTTTTGTTGATGTCCCGCCAACATAGACGTAATTTCGTTTTTAATTGATCAATCGACCTTTTTCGGCTGGCTATCGCGTTATATTAATTCAATAAACCTTGCCAGGCTTCCTTTTTCTTATTGACCGTACATGCAGCCGAAAAGGGGGCATCCAAAAGTTTTTGATGCTTTTCGTATTCTTGAACTGAAATCGCAATGTCCGCAGCAGAAAAATTCGAACATCGTAGGCGTTTAGCTGATCTTTGACCTTTACTATTGGTTTCGGATGTTTTTGATTCAGAATCCGATTCGAACCGTGGTGACTCAATTGAAAATTTTTTCCGCATTCAATAATACAAACAAACACTTGAAAAATATTTGCAATTACTGACAATTTATCGCCACTGCAGTGTTCTTTTACGAATTTGTAATTTGAATCAAAGAAACAAACTTACACTAATATTTGTTTGTATTGAGCAAGTTACACCTAACTTACAACTTAGACGTAATTTAGACGTCCTATGAGAAACACAGTTAAGACTTTTAGACGCACGCGTCTAACTTCCGTCTAACTTCGACGCGTCTAAACTTCGTCGAAATGGCGTCTAAGTTCGACGCGTCTAACTTCGACGCGTCTAACTTAGACGTTCTAATGAGAAACCCACCCCTGTAGTCTTGAACCTTTTCTGCAGGCTTCGTATAAAAAATAATCCAACGAACCGGCTAACAAATGATGCAAGAAACACAGGGCAAATGCGCTAAACGTTATGCTGAGCAAAATTTCGTTGACGACGCAAGGGTCGCATTGAGGATGAAAATGACCGATCAAA
>JAVLUZ010000099.1:0-30068 GCA_036768485.1 Mermis nigrescens
AGTCCCTCCGGATCTAGTATACAATTTACCCGCCACCGTCTTTTAGCCGATTCAAATAAGCTACAGTGACCAACACTGTAGATTCAAATAAGCTACAGTGACCAACACTATTTTTATTGATGCGAGTCAGACAGAACGTGTTTGATAATTTTTGTGTAAAGTTTGGTCACTGTAGCTTATTTGAATCGGCTAAAAACGGTGGTGGGTAAACTGTATACTAGATCCTCCTCCTTTTACATCCTTAATAATCCACAATTCCAAGTATATTCATCTTCTTTGTTCCATCGGAGCATTTTTCTTTGCTAGTACCCTACTTTTAATTAGCATGATTTCAGTGCATCAGTCGCAAACACATACAGTAACATACCACAATAATGACAGCAGTCCAAGAAGGCGGAAAACAATATTGTTCTTAACATAAATTAATTGCCTCTAAATTTAAAAAGTTGTTTTAAAAAAAGACTCCCTAGATTTTTATAACCGTCTACCTTTTGGAAATCAATCAGACTGCATAGAATTTAAAACTGAGTTACATATGCTCTTGATTGTCGGAAGTATAAAGTTTACTATTTTTTATTAGCTATAGTAAATATATGTTACATTCTAAACAGTCATGTAAGTTATAGAGGTCGTTCCAGATTTAAATTAACTTGGAAACGACATATAACGTACCTACGGGACTTACTTAAGTACCTGGCTACACTTAGCGCTGGTCAGGTTGCTAGGCGAAACGCCGGACTCAACCACACGACCCTCAATAACTACGGTCTCAAACTCCTCGGACCTAAATTCGTCCGTACCTACGGAGCTATTGGCAGCTTTACCCTAAAAACCTAAGGAAAGTAGTAATTAAGTAGCCCCGGAATTTAGCCCTAGGTCAGTTGGCCTATTTTGGACCAAAATAATAATTAACGCAAAAGCTTTGTTAACTTGTTTTCGCCAGAGAATACCTATGGCGAAAAACTATTTCTTTTCTGGTTCCTACGAGCACAATGAACAATGAAAACAACAAAAAAGAGCTCTCCAACCAGCCAGTCATCTTACATAATAATTATGAAATAATTTTTATGATTTTTAAATTGAAATTTGGGTGTTTGAATTTGCGATAAAGAAAATAATCAAAAGATCGTCACTTGGATTATTTGAGCCGAGTAATAAAATAAGTGATGTCCACCAATTCCGAACTAAACGCGATTGATCACTATGAAAAGGTTTTGAAAAATGAGCTTGCTAAGCGAGAGTTGTGAACTAAGAGAAACTTAAAGTTTAAAACTACCATTAAATTATGAAGAGAATTGTAAAAGATTTTAAACTATAAGAAAATTGAAAAGGTGGGATGTTGGTAAATTAAAAAAACAGAGTTTTTCGGCGAAAATTCCAAAATTTCACGCAAATATCAAGTTTAAGGAACACTAACGCTCAGATTTGGTAGTAAAATAAATTTGTAGTATAAACTACATATTAACAACAAATGAATTGTGCAAACTTTACAAAACTACTAACTGTAGAGAATACTAACAGTCATATTCCCAATTCTGATTTTACGTAGAAAAAAACTAGAATTTTACTTTATTTTTGTCCTATTCGACCTCGCCCGACTTCTGAACAGAGAAAGTGGCGAACAAAAAATGTACAAACACGTATTTTCCACTGTCTACCACATTGTAAACTTTAAAAATCTGAACCTAACGCCCATTGAATGTAAATAAATTCGGTTCGGGCCAGTTTGTTGCCCTTTGATTGTAGTAGGTTTACATGTGCCAAATTTATGTTCCGCAAAATATTTGATATGATTTATCAATCAAAATACGAAAAAACCTGTTGTTTTCGCCCACTTTACACCTCAGATTTCGAACCTTACACCCCTTAAACAACTCAATATAACGTTTTTTTGAACGCGGCTCGCTTCGACGTGTAGCCATTAGAAGTTACTTTATTTCTATTTTATTCAATTAAGCCCACCTTTTGGCAGAGAAATCTTGGACAAAATCTGTTTTTTTACTCATCCACTAGAGAGTAAAGTTTAAAACCCTGGTACTAACTGCGTATTGATTGTAGAAAAGTTTGCTGGTAAGCACAAGATAGCCCTAGATCCGAAGTACATTTCTGTCAGAAAAAATTTCCCTAAAACTATAACTGGAGTTGTTGGCAGACATAAACATGTCGAAAACTCGGTCAAAATGTGTCTTTTCGCCCCCAGATTTCTGCACTCTTTACACTCCCATTCGAGAACTGAGGCGAAATTCGAAAAACAAAAAAGGTTAATCTGCATAACCTAAATAGGTATATGAGTCAAATGAAGTATATGGTTTTGCCAAAAGAATTAAAAAAATGAAAAAAGTCAGCATTCAGAAGATTCGAACCAATCATTCTTTGTTTAATACCGCATCCGAGAACGGAGTTGTCAACTACTGCGCTAACTCGACATATCAGCAGATTTCAGCTTGATTATCCTATTTTGAAAGATATTCATCATTCTACTGAAGTTTAAGAATAGTGCATTTATGATGATAAAAATAATTATTCATTAAAGACGAGTCAAAAACCTCTGAAATACGAAAAATCTGATCACAAATATGCAATACGGAGTTATCTATCGGCATTAGAAAATTGATGTAGGTATAATTCAAAGTTCACCTCTTTATACCTCAACAAACGCTGGCTGTAGAAAAGTTCAAAGGTCAGATTCGTTATTCTGACCTTTAAGGAGAAAATTTAAAAAAATTCATCATCCACGACGCTCTGGGCGCAAAATGCTTCTCGGTGTAAACTTTACACTTGTGCTAATACCGCAATATTGGGTGTATAAAACAAAATAAACTGGGATCTGTAAACGCTAAGGTCAGGGCACCTTTTAAGCATAATTAGCATGTTCCGCCTACTTAGTGGAGTAGCTGAATAGATATCGTTTTTCGTCTCGAACCCTTTACACTAAAACGATCACGAGATCAAGAAATACTGCGGTTATAAGAAAGAAAAAATCGATCTGAGATTTTGCAACCCTCTACATTATAGAACCGATTGGACTGCAGAGAAACCAAAATTGAGTTAGATAAGCTGAAGGACACGCAAAAGAGTAAAACACGTATACTTTACACTTTTGTGCAACAACCGTTTAGTGTAAAGTAATTTTAAGGTCAGATGGGGGGCAACATTTTTAAAAACATTGGCCCCCCCGCAAATTATTTGATTTTTGCTTTACACTCTACACGCTCATTGCTAACTCAGTATTGAGTATAAACAAAAGCAAAAAACACGGGCATCGAATTTTTAATTATCCATCGATTGAAAAAAACCGCACCTCCCAGGAGTGTGTGCCGTTGTTGCTGTGAGGGGGGACACAAATTTCGCACTCGCTGTGATAAACATACTAGCAAGAAAAATGCTCCGATGGAACAAAAAAGGTAGAATATACTTGGAACAAAGAATTATCAAGGACGTAAAAGGAGGGGACTAGAAAAAGCTCCTATCTACAAATGTCACAAAATTTGCTAAAACTCAGAAATTTCCTAAACAAAGAAAAAATGAAAGTAAGTAAATCAAAGAAAAAACCTACCTGTGCCTAAAACTGCAAGATCTGCTAAAAATCAGACTTTTTCTAAGCAACGCAAAAATCGAAGTATATTCTGCGGCCTGCAGAAGAAAGCAGCATCATGTCGAACAAAGATAAAACATTGGGCTAGATAACTGAACCACTCACTCTGCAAAAGCAGATATCGCCATAGCTGAGCAGCGCCATGTTGCAATATTTTTCTGGGTCAAAAAATAGTAATTATGGTATGTTGGAAAAACGGCAATTTTCGACGTTTCTGATTGAACACTGGTGCATACCCCTAACCTCCCATGCCTAATGGTTATCAGTTTACATGGGCAGGAATGAAATCCGGGTGGTCTGGTGGGATTAAACGCCCGAAGAGTACTGAATGGACGCATGCATTATATAGAAATCACAGTCTTTCGTTGCGGTATCGCAAATAATCATAGGAAATAACTTTTTGTAATATTTATCTAGCCACAATATCGAATAAATTAACGTTGCAAGTGATTAGCAAAAACGCAGATTTGAGATTTATTTTATAAGCTTTATATTAGGCATTGGACACCATACCTAGACGTAGGGGGTTTGGGGAGTATGCACCCCAAGGCAAAATACCCAACAAGAAAACGCAAATACCCAACAATACCTCCAGAATTCAATTTTTTAAATCTTTCTGCTCTTTTTGGGTTTTTTTGTAGGTACCAATAGATAGAGCTCGACAAGAAACGTTCAAAAATGGTGTTTTCTTCGCCATAGCACTATTTTTAAGGCCAATATTCCAATTTGAAAACCCCCTCAGAATTTTGGAACCGCCCACTGTATGGTGGACAATATGAGAAGGTTCACCTATTTCTTTCAGAGGCCGCAGAATATACTTCGATTTTTGCGTTGCTTAGAAAAAGTCTGATTTTTAGCAGATCTTGCAGTTTTAGGCACAGGTAGGTTTTTTCTTTGATTTACTTACTTTCATTTTTTCTTTGTTTAGGAAATTTCTGAGTTTTAGCAAATTTTGTGACATTTGTAGATAGGAGCTTTTTCTAGTCCCCTCCTTTTACGTCCTTGATAATTCTTTGTTCCAAGTATATTCTACCTTTTTTGTTCCATCGGAGCATTTTTTCTTGCTAGTACCCAACTTTTTGTTAGCAAAAAATAGTAGTTATACCTATCTTTGTCAGTGTTGTAGCGAATGTCATCAGGTATTGCTTCCATCTTAGCAATTTATACTTGCATTGTGTATGAATTATATTCCGACTCCGCGCGTTTGCAATATTATTTAGCTGAAGTTCGAAGCAGCATTATTTTCTGTGCTCAAGCTGGAATTCACTTATCGCTTCTGATCGTTGCTTACTTCGACCATGATGCAACTTCAACAAATAATCTCACGTTTTGTCATTTTACTTCTCGCTGACTCTTATTTAGTCCGATAAAGTTCATTGTAAACAAACGCGCCCAACTGGCATCTCACACTTGATTTATTGTTTTTTTTGAATTTAAGAAAAATATTATGTTTTGCAAGGCTCTAGGTCAAAAGTTCATATGCAGTGTTTACTTACATACACAGAATGCACAGAAGATTTTAGTCGGATACGTAAATCTGATATTACGCGGATATTACAATCAACATTTATAATGACATTACGTCTCAACAATGGTCTGATGACAAATTAACATTAGGTGTAAAACAGTTTACAATACTGTTGTGTAAAAAAATGTGTCTAACCGACTTCTCACACTTGATTCCTTAAAAATTTCTAGTCATAAGGAAAAAATTAGGTTTCCGCAAGGCTCTAAAACGAAGATTAATATGTAGTGTAAACGATATGTTAACACCTAGTGTAAAAAAGATTTCAGTCAGAATCGTAATTTTAATATTGCTTCGATATTACGACCAACTTTTATGAATTTAGTAAGTCTCCATAAAGTAAGGATAAATTAACATTGGTTTAAACCACTTTACTGAACTGTTGAGTGTAAACATACGCGCCAAAATCGCTTATCGAATTTGGTTTCAGGTTCATTTACAGACTTGAGAATCATGTCCCTGACTCATAACCGGAGAAGCTGGCAGAAAGAAACAAGACAAAAACCTGTTTAAAGCACCCCATTCTCGACTTTACACTCGCTTAATATTGGTTTAGACATGCGCGATTCGCTATGACATACACCCCATATAAGGCACTTTATTTTTATTCTATTGGACCTATCCTGACTTCTGAATGGAGAAATAGGCGAACAAAACCCAAACAAAGACATATTTTCCATCATTCAGAACATTGTAAACTTTAAAAATCCGTACCGTATCCCCTATTGAGTGTAAAGAAATTCGGTTTGGTACAGTTTGTAGCTTTCAAGTCGTAGTACGTTTCTATGTGCAAAAATTCTGTTGCAAAAATTATTCGATATGATTTACCAATCAAAATTGGGGAAAAACGTGTTTTTTCGCCCATTTTTCACGTCCGATTTCGAACTTTACACCCCCATAAATAACTCAATATTGCGTTTTTTTGAACGCGGTTTGCTGCAACGTGTAGCCCCTAGAAGCTGCTTGATTACTGTTATACTCATTTAAGTCCAACTCATGAGCGGAAAAAGCTGGCAGAGAATTCTTAGTTAAAATCTGTTTTTTACACCATCGACTAGAGTGTAAACTTTAAACCCCAGGACCTAACTCCCTATTGCGCGTAGAAAAGTCTGCTTGTAGGCAGATTGTAGCCCTTGATCCGCTCTACATTTCTGTCAGAAAACATTTTTAAAAACTCATAACCGGAGTTAGTATCAGACATAGACAAGTTGAAAACTCGACCAAAATGTGCTTTTTCACCCCCAGATTTTCGCACTCTTTACACTCCCATTCGAGAACTAATGCGAATTTCAACAAACAAAAAAAGTCATTCTGGAGCATCCCTTCCTCTACAAATCTGTGCCATTAATTTATTTGACGAGTCAATACTGAGTTGTCCACATGCCGCCTAAAAAACCTCCCAAAATTGATCCTATGTTATAACGTTACACAAAAACTTTACACCTTCTTTACACAGCCAATTTTGAGTTTCAAGAAAAACAAAAAACACGGGCAGCGAATTTTTTTATTATCTTTCTTTCAAAAAAACCGCACCTTCCAGAAGTGTCCCGTTATAGCTGTAGGGGGTGCACAGGTGTTAGGGGTACCCAAGTATATTATAGGTACGCGCTAACGCGCTACCTATGATAAGAAAAAGGATGGCCAAGTATATTATAGGTAGCGCTATCGCGCTACCTATGATAATAAGTTTAACATATGTATTCATTAACTGCAGTCTTTTCCATTCCAAATGGTGTATTTCCGATTAACGGCTTATTAATGTACCTACATGATTACAATAAAGCTGCATATCTTTGTCGACTTCTGTGCACAGTAGTGTGATTGCTGGTTCATTTTAAACCAATTTTGCAGGCAATTTACATCAATTAAACGATTGCTCTCCATGTGCAAGATTTTGTGAAACATATTATAAACACGGCTAAAGGATTTAACTTTATTGCAACCCATTTAAGACAAAATTACATCTCTTCAATGATCTAAGGACACTTGAACATAATTTTTAAATCACTTTAGATTACTTTGAGGGTAAACAAACTCACTTAATTGTTGTCTCAAGTATGAATCATTGAAAATTTCTTTACTTCAGTTACAAAGTCTCTGCAAGTCTATCGAATTAAGGTTAACACGTAATGTAAACTTTACACAAACACATAGCGTAAAGAATATTTTAGTCGGATTCGTAATGTTGATATTGCTCCGATATTACTTTCACCATTTATAGAAAAATGAGTCTCCATAATGTTTTAAAGACAAATAAACATCAGGTTTAAACCACTTTGCAATACTGCTGAGTGAAAGCAAGCGCGCCCAACTGACGTATATATTTCATTCCCTGTGAATTTTTAGATCTCAGGAAAAAATTTCGGTTTTTGCAATGCTCTAGAACAAAGGCTAACATGCAGTGTGAAAAATTACTCGGATATTATGATCAACATTCATGAAAAAAATTATGTCTCTACAATGGTCTGAGGACAAATAAACAATGAGTGTAAACTACTTTACATCACTTTTGGATGTAAACAAACGCGTTTACGTGACGTCTCACATTTGATCCTTTGAAAATTTTTAGACTCCGGGAAAAAATTAGGTTTCTGGAATGCTCAAAAACGAAGATAAATACATATGTAGTGTAAAGTTCATGTAAACACCTAGCGTAAAGAAAATTTTGGTCAGATTCATATTTTTGATATTGTTCCGATATTACGATTAATATTTATGAAAAAATTAAGTCTCCATAATGTTCTATGGGCAAACTAACAATTGGTGTAAACCACTTCACAACACTGTAGAGTGTAAACATGTGCGCCAGACTGGCATATCAAATTTGGTTCCTGGTCCATTTCTAGACTTGATAATCGTGTCCCTGACTCATAACCGGAGAAGCAGGTAGAAAAAACAAGACAGAAACGCATTTTAAACACCAAATTTTTGACTATACACTCGCTAAATATTAATGTATAGACAATTTGCTTTGACAAATTTTTGACCGGTATAAAGCACTTTATTTTTAGTCTATTAGACTTATCCCGACTTCTGTACGGAGAAAGTGGCGAACAAAATACGCAACAAAAACATATTTTCCATGATTTAGAAAACTGTAAACTTTAAAATTCCGTACCGAACTCCCCATTGAGTTTAAAGAAATTCGGTTTGGTACAATTTGTAGCTTTTAAATCGTAGTACATTCCTGTGTGCCAAAATTCTCTTGCAAAACTTATTTTGGTATGATTTATTAATCAAAATTCGGAAAAAACGTGTTTTTTCGCCCATTTTTTACCTCTGATTTCGAACTTTACACCCCCATAAATAACTCAATATTGCGTTTTTTAAAAATGCGGTTTGCTGCGATGTGTAGCCCCTGAGAGGCACTTTATTAATGCTGTCTTCAATTCACCCTGACTCATAAGCGGGAAAATTTGGCAGAGGAATCTTAGTTAAAATCTGTTTTTCCACCATCCAGTAGAGTGTAAACTTTAAACCCCAGGATTTAACTCACCATAGAACATAGAAGACTTTGCTTATATGCAGAATGTAGCCCTTGATCCGCTCCTACATTTCTGTCAGAAAACATTCTAAAAAAACTCATTACCGGAGTTAGTATAGGACATAAGCAGGTTGAAAACTCGACCAAAAAGTGCTTTTTCACCCCAGATTTTCGTACTCTTTACACTGCCATTCGATAACTAATGCGAATTTCAAAAAACTAAGAAAGTGCCATCTGTAGATTTCATCCCTTTATTATCCTATGCAGTTCAGATCTTCGAGTCATCAATACTCAGTTGTCCACATGCCCACAGTAAAAAGGTCCCAAAATTTGTCCTATGTTATAACGTTACACAAAAACTTTACACCTGCTTTACACAGTCAGTTTTGAGTTTCAAGAAAAACAAAAAAACACGGGCAGCAAATTTTTTTTATTATCTTTCTTTTAAAAAAACCGCACCTTCCAGAAGTGTCCCGTTATAGCTGTAGGGGGTGCACAGGTGTTAGGGGTACCCAAGTAAATTATAGATGCGGCGTAACAGCGCTACTGTAACTGCGAGAGTTACACGTTTTGGCGAACTTGCCTTAGCAGTTCGCGGTAGCCACTTACATAGCCAATACTAGTAGCTATCTACGATAGTGTACTGTGGGCTATGCCTTCGGTCTTCCCACTATTTCCCCAATTTTCAATAATAAAAAACAATAAGATACTTGTCCGGTAACATAGAGTTAAGTATATGATAATAGTAATTGTTTCATGCATACCGCTTGTATTAATCGAGAACATTCGATCTGATTTAAAAGAATTCCAGTATTATGTTATTTTGACGTTAATTACATTTACTGTAATGGTCCTACGTGGCCATCTTAGTTAGTTGGTTGGCAGTCGTACGATTGTACAGTGGAGTACGTTTTGTTTTTCTTTTGCGTTATTTGTTGTCCGGCAACTTGGCCGTGTATTCAGCGTTTGAAATAAATTAGAAAAACCTACCCAGGGGTTTCGGATATACCGAGGGTAAGGTCGGAGCTTCCCAACGTCGAGGATTCCGGGACTCTGAGTGGACGGATAGGTAAATTCCATATGATTGCTATATTTCGTTCAAAAGTCTTAATTCTTTTCTCAAACCTAAAATTGATCAAAAACATTATTTAATCTTTAAGGATGATTGATCAGTATAGAGCTCGTTGGTGTTGTTTTCAAATTTCATTGTGCTATACACATTAGGAACCAAAAAACATTTCTGTTGGAATCGAACCTCGAAAATAAGTTAAACAATCAACTTGAGCTTTGAGATAGGTCAACTGACCTCCGCGGCAATTCCGAGAATTAGGTAGGTAGCCTTAGGTCTTAGGGCGTAGCTGCTGAGATCACCCGACCAGAAGCGGTCAGCAATATTAGGACCGAGGGGATCGAAGCCGTAAGGTCTGTGAGGGTCCAAAGATCGAAGCGATCCCAGGCTAAGCGATCGGGGCCAGCGCTAAGTGCAGATCTAAGTACCTACGTACCTAAGTAAGTCTCGAAGGCAAATACATCCGTGTCCTATGTTGATTCTTCGTAGACATAGGGCACCCATGTATTTACACTGGATAGTCCCTCTTTTAGGCTGCTAGCTACAGCCGAACTGATCAATCATCGTAAAATTATTTTTCGATCCAAAAATCATTATTTTGGCCATCTAAGAATGTGTAACGTTTTGTTCACCTTTGTTGTTGTATCGACCGCGATCGTGGCAGTGCGCAATTTAAGTAAGCGTCCGTGGTAAAGATTTTGTGTATCGTGGTAAAGTCATCGTTATTTTTTCTATTTCCGTCGGATCTTCATCGACAAAGGCAGCTATCACGCTCGCATTTTTCTATAAACGTCGACCCGCAGGCGACGATTTATCATTTTTCTCTCCTGATGACGAAATTTCGCCACTTAGGTTTTTACCTACCTCTTCTTCTAACCACGTACATTTTCTTGCGCCTTAGGCTTAGTCCTACCTGTTTTCGATCATTTCACGTCAGGTATATCTTACTTCACGTAAGCAAATACTATTCACGTGAAAAAACCTGTTTTTTGGATCGACAAAGGCCAAATTCAAAACATTTATTTTGGGCAAAATTTCGACGTACTGAAATTTATTTTACCCAAGGTCATATTTTTTGACGTTTTTGATACCTAAAAATGGCAGGAAAAAAGGTTTTGCGGACACCGCCCGCTAAATTGAAAAAACCTTCTACGCCACCTACTTCATCTCGCCAATTACCCACCGCGCCTGTTGACTCTAATAGCGCGAGTAATTCTGCGAGTAATGACACTAATAAGAAAGACGTAACTAGTAAGGCGAATAATGATCAATTACCCGCGTCACTAAATGCCGCGAGCAATACACAGTCTGAAGATGAACTGTTATTGACTACCGTGCAAGCACGCATTAATCAAACTTTGCTAACTAGATCGGACCCTAACATTGATAATTCATCAAATAATACAATGATTGATAATACGACTACTCTTAACACGGCAAATAATCCTGAAACCAGTTCGGAGCGCGAAAATCCCGATTCTGACGTGGAAAGTAATCATAGTCATAGCAGAAATGCCGACGAAGATTGTGCTAGTGCTAATGTGACTAATGATCTTATTCTAAAAGCGTTACAAGCTATTCATTTGCAATTTTCGGACCTTTCTACGCGCGTAAATCAAGATAAAAAGGAAAATGCGGATGAAATGCGTAAACTGCGTCTGGAGCTAAGCACTATGCTTAAACCCCAACCAGTTTCGAATCGCATCGAAAATAATCCGTCTGAGCGCGTTAACCACTCAATCGATAGCGCAAATTTTTCTGAATTTAATGTGCAAAGTGCGAATCGTGCGCAAAGTACGCATCGTGCATCTTCATTGTTGTCCACTGGCAACAGCGCATCTAATTCACGCTCACCTTCGGAAGCTATTCCAGAAAATAGTGCTCAAAGTTGTACGAACCGCGCGCCTGAGTTATCTAATTTATCACAAAATCCTTTAAACACGGGTTTGCAATCAGTGCAAAACTCGGGTTTTTCGGAAAATATACCTACGATTTCGCAGCCGTCGGTACCGATTTTGCAGACGTCGCGATCTCGGCCGGTGCTGTCTTTAAATCGTAATGCGCCTTCTTTCGTACCTAATTCTTCGAATACGAATGCGCAGCAGCAGTTAAATCCACCACCGCTGCAATATTTTCCACCTCAAGGCGAAATTTTTCCAAATAATTATGTACCTAATCCCGTGAATGCGGAAATACCACCTAATAATCCTATTTTGCATTCTTCTAATATCGAAATGCAACCTGTAGAGATAAATTTATCTGGCATTAATAACGAACCTGCAAATGTGCAAAATGAAACTGCGCCTCTCCCTGAATCATCTAGTAGGAGACGTCATGTAAAATTTTCTGACGAAAAGCTCATCTAACAGCTATGATCGTCCGCGCAGCCATCGCTCGCGTCGCAAAAGTAGATCGCGCCGACGACGTCATCGTTATAGTTCAGATTCTTCATCTGAAGGCTCGCGTGGTAAATCGCATCTCGCTGATTCCTTGAATCGCGGACCATTTATGACGCAAATGCAAATTGCAATTGCAAATAAAAAATTTTTTGATGGCGATAAAACAGATATAAAAGCATATTTTGCAGAATTTGAATCACTTGCCGATACCTATGATATCGACAAAGCTGATCGTCTGAAATTTATGACTGGATTCCTAGATCCCTACGCTTCACGTTTATACCGTTTGTTACCTGCTGATATACAACAATCTTATTCAAAAACGAAACAAGCGCTAATAGCCGAATTTTGTCCAATGGACACCGGTGCGCTCTTTACTCGTTTTTTGGCACATAAACAGCAGCCTAATGAATCGGTTAAAGCTTATTATCTCTCGCTTCGCGAAGAATTAATAAAATCTGACCCTTATCTTGAAGTTGACTCGCACCATTTCAATAATTTGATGCAACATCAATTAAAAGAAGGTTTATTACCGCATATTTCAAAAGAGGCATATCACAAAAAGCCTAGAGCATCATTAGCTGAATTTTTGGACAATGCGCTAAGCGCTGAATTTGCTAATAAGGAATTTGAGGAGAAAAAGGCAGTAACACCATATGTATCGGTAACAGCTGCTCCTGTAGGCAGCGCAGTACCTAAAGATACTCACTCGCGCATCTAACCAAAATGATTCAGATCGTTCGCGTCATAGAACGTTTCATCGCTCGTCGCGTGCTGAAAAGCCAGAAAGTTCCTCTTGTAAATATTGTACTTTCTGCAAGCGCATAGGTCATATCTATGAGGAATGTTTTACGCGTCAGAGGCAAGAAGCGTCTAATAATGCTAATTATAATACCCAACCTGATCGAAATAACAACTCCATGGCTCGCAATCGCAGCCAGTCGCATTCTTTTTGCGCCAAAATCGTTCGCCATCGCATTCAAATTCGCAAAATAGACATCGATCTCAATCACGATATCGTAACTCTAGTCAACATCGCTCATCTAATTATGCGAATAATGATAACCGCTTTGAACCTAAGCAAGTACAATCGAATTATAGGCAAAATCGTAATGATTATTACCAAAATTCGCGTGCCAATTATCAAAATTCGCGTTACGATAATCGTTATAATAATCAATCGTGACAAAACGCACCTTTTGTGCAGTTCCCAAATGAACAGCGTGGTACATACTATAACTCCAATTACCGCAGCGACAACAATTTTAATCGTCCATACGTCACATACACTGCAGATAACCAACCCACCATGAATGCGCCCCCACCGCAGCCAACCCTTACATCTACTCATGATGTAAACACGGTTACTGCGAACGGGCCAGAAACTAGTGCGCATTCTAACCTATTCTAACCGTTGCAAGAATTTCTCGAAGAGTACGAACGTTTACAACGTCGTCTCGCGACTTATGAAAAAACTCAGTTTACCTCCAACTAAAACCATAGACTCTAATATTTCCTATCGTAAGCCATGCTGGGACAAATTTGCCCACTATTCTTGTTAAAGCTCATGGCGTTGGATGTACCTGCTCTCATAGATATGGGGTCACAGGTCACCATGATGACCACGTCTGCATTCTTACATCTTAGGTTTTAACTTACCACCGAAACAAGTCTCACAAGTTGTACATGGCGTAGGCAAAATCACCGCAGTAGTTCGTTATAAAGTAAATATGACTCTCACTATCGCCAGGAACAATCTATCTCCACCTCAGTGTCTATAATCGATCATTTGCCGGAAGACATGCTCTTAGGATATGATTTTTGCGAATCTGCACTCATGTGAGTTAATCCTATTGAGCGCTGTGCTTTTATAAATGGCATAAAGATTAATTTACTCTCATCTCACGAAAAATTGCAATTTCATACGAAACCCAACACGACTACCTCTGGGCCCGGTTTCCGAATGAAGGAGCTAACTAGCTCCGGAGCCAACTTTAGCTCCGGAGCCAGTTGGCTCCGTAGCCAACTTAGCTCCGGAGCCAACTTTAGCCCGCGTTTCCGAATGAAATTTAACCCTGGAGCTAACTAGCTCCCTGGAGCTAAAGTTGGCTCCCAGGAGCTAAAGTTAGCCCCCGGGAGCTAAGTACGTTCTGTATGTACATTGTGTGTTTTTTGCGTGGTCAAAAATTATTTATCGATCGATATCGAGTGTTGGAAACGTTAAAAACAAACAGGAAATGAAATACATATGCGGAGGTTTCAAAAAAACACTCAGGTGCGTACAATATCTGGAAACCATAAATAGTGTACGGGCGTCAGCACTTAGTGCTATATACGCTTTTTTCAACTTATGCGCGCAATTTAAAAAAATGGAATCGGATCAATCGGAAAATATGGAGGACTCTGCTAATGACGAAAGTCAAAGTCAACATAGTTTGGACACAAAATCACGTAGTGATAACTGGACCACCCAAGATTTATTTCTTCTGGCGGACGCCTACGAAAAGCATGTAAAGGTGCTGGAATCAGCTTTTTCGCCCGTGATATCGGCAAAGTTGAAAATTGAAACCTGGACGTTATTGTGCTCGGAATTCAACGCTCTATCACAGCACAAACGCAGTTTGAAGCAAATCAAATTTAAATTGAAAAAAGTTTGGCGGGAGATTACCAAACATATTGCAGCGATAAAATACCCAGCGACAGGTGGCGGAAAGCCAGTAAAACCACTTTCAGCGGCATTGGAAAAATTTGCGATTTTACGAGAGGGATCCGCACGAATGAAGGGTTTGGGGACTTACATTGAATCCGGAAATATAAGAATCGAAAATGAAATGGAGCAGTTTGAGTCCGAAAAAGAAATTGACGACGAAATTGACATTGAAGAGGAAATTGTACCCTCGACTAAACAAAAATCAGGAAAAATGGGCCATCAAAAATTGCCTAAAGTGACCAATACTATGAGTTTGCCTGACCAACAAAGGATTGTTTTAAGAAAGCAGGAACAGTACCTCGATTTGAAAATAGCCTACATTGCAGCAAAACATTCGTTTAGTAAGTGAATAGACTGAAAGTGGCGGAAACACGGGCGCCCATTTGAAAAAACTACTTATGCAATTCAAACGGTGAAAAAAATTAAAAAAATTCAGTAAAAAAACAGTTTTTTTCAAAATTATTTCGATTTTGTTGCTGTTATGTACGACCCTCTGGGATATTTTTTTAACTAAATTAATGCACACATTTTACTTGCGGTCACCCACCCGGAATTTTGAGTTTTATTCATTTTTATTGAGCCAGCATACGATAACGCATCATATATTACATGAACAGGACCAAAACTCTGGGGGAGGGGTTGGAGCCAAAAGAGAGTAAAAAAGCGTTCTCAGGCTTTAAAAATACATTTTTAGACATTTCTCGATGTCACACATCTTTTAAAACAACGTTTTCAAAAATAAACTGAAAAAGTTCAAAATTTTCTAATTTTTTTGAGGGAAAAGTCCCTAGAAAGTAATTTATGATGCTTATTTGGATGGAAAACACAACGGTATACATTTTGGCCGATTAAGTTACTCTTTCCTATAAATTGAAAAAATTTCTAAAATGAGATTTTTGGGAGGGTCAGCTCAGCAGGGACCCCTAATCCCCCACGTGCTTGTATGATTGTAAACCACAAGCTGACTATATACAAAATCAACTTTTCTAGGTCGGCTACCGATTCATTAATATCAATTTTTAAAAATTGTGTCTGCGTGCAAAAAGTTTTGGTTAAACGAACTGACCATAGCTTTTGAGGGGGCGGGGCTCTGGTGGCGGGGGGGGTGGTTTTCCACAGAAAAAACCAACTGCACTTTATAAGATCTGCGCCTTTTCTAACGTTCGCAACATGTTGGAGCTATAGCTACGTGCCTGTAAAAAATACATATCTGTGGGCAGAAAAATGCTGCATCAATATCATAACAGTTTGATTCTCAACTTGTTTTATTCTTAGCGGGCGTTTCAATGGAGAAAATCTTTATCTAGTCAACGTTCAGCTATTTTACTCCGATCCAGAAAATCAACAGTAGATGAACATTTTATGAGATCTTTTATTATTGGCAATTTTTCTAAAGCGATTTGTTATTCTAAACTAGGCATGCCAAAAAGTATCATGTTCTCTGCAAAAAAAGTTGCTCCCGTTTCCAGGAACTCAGACGATTTATAAAATACGAAACGGCCAAGCTTTTTTTCAATAAAAACTTTAGAATAAAAAAGTTACTAGCGCTCACAGAGTAGTATTTTTTGGCCCAGTCTGTAGGTATTTAAAGGACCTATAGCTGCATGATGAAGTTACACACAGGCATCAAAAAACACGGTTTGGAAGAAGAAAGGATTCAGTTCGAAAAGGACAAATTTCGTTTTGAATGTGACAAACTAGCATTTGAGCGCGAAAAGCTAAGTTTTGAACAAGAGAAACTCGCGATCGAGCGTGAAAAGATGGCTAAAGACCGGGCCATTAATACAGAATATGGCGAAAATTCTGTTTACACATATTTGCATTGATTTGTTTAGTTTTTTCGATTTTGCAGAATTCTACCGTTTAAACATTGTAGTCTAGAATCTGTAGCATTATAAGCATACGAATTTATTGCACACTCTATGCTACTATGTATGAGTATGATGTTTCAGTTATCAATACGTAAAAATCATTCAAAAATAAGTGCGTGATATATGATTTCTAATGCTAACACCATCCTGCGGTCCTTCTTCCCCATTATATGCACGTGGATCGTCATTTTCTTCAAAGTCCTCCTCTATTTCATTGTTTTGCATTCCCACATTTAGCAGTGCACAACAGACTGCGAAAATTTTCGCAGCTTTTTTCGAATCCATCCGTACCGGGCTTCTTCGCCCTAAATTAGTGGCATAGCAATGAGCATGTGTCTTTGTGCCTCAATCCCCAATATTTGTAGCCTGCATTGACCTATGAAGTTGGGGCCATACATGCACAGGACCGGAATTCTGGGGGGTCAAGCCAAAAAGTGGTAAAAAAGGGGTAAAAAAGCCTTCACGCGTAAAATACACTGTATTCAGACGTTTCTCGATGTCGCGCATCTTTTAAAACAACTTTTTCGAAAAAAGAATTTTGAAAAAAGTTCAAAATTTCCGGGTTTTTTGAGGGAAAAAGTCCCCAGAAAGTAACTTCTATCTCATGCTTATTTAGATGAAACAACATACCTTTCAATACATTTTAACCGATTAAGTCACTTAGTTCTTAAAAATCTAGAAAGTTTTCTTTTTTTGAAAATTTTCTGGGGGGTCAGGCCCAATTCTGGGGGGTCTGACCGGTTCTGGGGAGTCAGGACCCCCGTCAACCCCCCACGTGCATGTATGGTCCTGACCCCCCAGAACTGGTCTGACCCCTAGAATTGGGCCTGATCCCCCCAGAAAATTAAGGGGGGGCGAAAATTTTGGGGATTTTTGCAGCCAAGACGCTACCTGCTAATGCTATTTTTGTTTATATCGGCGAGAAGCGTCGAAAATCTTGGAGATTTTTGCAGGCAGTTGCTGTTTGCTAATGCTATTTTTTGTGGATTTGATCAGTGCGAAGTATCGAAAATTTTTGGCGCTTTCATGCTTTGAAGGTCTAAATATTCACATTAAGAACTAATAAAATTGGTGCAAAGCGCCAAATTTTTTGGTTTTTGTCCCAAAATTCCCAACTTTCCCCCCTAAGAATTTTTTTTGAGAGGGACGGTAAAAATTTTCTGGGGAGATTAACTCCCACGCCTATTTATAGTTTCACTCCCCCGGAAAAATTGTTCACCCCCCTAAAAAATAAAATCCTGAAGGGGGTGGTGGGGGGGGGTTAAAAACGTGGCCGGCTAGGGTGGTAGGCTAATTGATATCCATAATAGGAGAAAATAGAACTCTTTATTGAATAATTCTGATTCGATAATTGCGTTTTTTGGGAACGCAAAATTCACTTACAATCACAAAATCTAGATCAAAATGAGGCAACCTATAAGATTGGACGATTTTTTACAAGTTATGAATATTTTTCAACGGGTTGGTCTTGCTCCCCAGCTAAACTCTTAGCTATGCCGCTAACCTAAGCATGCAAATTTTCGTTTCAGACGACCGAATGACCGTTCGATGACGCTTCTAGTTATTTTGTGTCGATCATTGAAAATAGTTTCACATCTCTGTGTGGGTCGTAAATAAGGCGTCAATAACCACGTTTGCAGGGGTAGCCAGAGTCCCCAAGCAAAAATCCGCGTTTAATCTTATTTTCAAATTCAAAGTTTAACTTGCTTTCCGATAGAACACGACTGTCATGTACCGAACCCGGCCAATCTGCGTATATGCTAATAAACCGCCCATCCACATCACACACTGCCTGACAGTTTATTGAATGATTTCGCTTATAATCGACGTAGGAAATTTCATCGATCTTAGGAGCCAAAATAGGAATATGCGTACAGTCTATGCAGCCAACTACATGCGGAATTCCACATTTTTCGTATAATTCTTGTATCATGGTGGTAAGCTTTGCACCCTCCGGAAAAGAAATTAATTTGTCGACCATATTATACAGCAGTGAATTTGTTGCACGGGCTACAATCTTTGAAACAGTTCCTTTCGAAGATAAGCCAAATAACTTTGAAATAGCAAAATATGGACTTCCAGTTCGATAGAAATGCAATGTCACGGCTAAATCTATATCAGTGAACATCCTGATCCACGCTTATACGGAAAGGCTGATTTCTTACCAAGAAATTTTCTAATTTCCACAAAAGTATTTTTTGTATATCCATAGTGAACGTAAAAATCGTTATCATTCATTTGAAATATGTCGATACAATTTTTTGTTGTTGCTGTATATTAGCAGCATCAATACCCAACACAAAATTCAACGCCATTTAATAAAACTCAGCAAAAAATATTTACGTACATTCAACACAATTTTGAACCCAGGTACTTGGGCAGAGCTAAATTTTCAGGCATAAAAATATAACATTTGGCTCCCACAAATTTAGCTCCTTCATTCGGAAACCCGGAGCCAAGTACTATATTTCATATGCCGATCATTACAATGCACTTAGCTCCCGGGAGCTAGTTGGCTCAGGGGCCAACTTTCAGCTCCGGAGCCAACTTTAGCTCCATGGAGCTAAACTTAGCTCCTTCATTCGGAAACGCGAGCCAAAATTTTTAGCTCCAGTGTCGACAAATTTTGCAGGACTTAGCTCCGGAGCCAGTTAGCTCCGTCATTCGGAACCGGACCCTGGTGTTGTGTGTGTGCATGTTTCGTTACCTGAGCCTGTTATAATACAACCTAGGCATGAATTAATTACACCTGGCTATATAAGTCATGGTTCTTGCAATTTTGATTTCGCATTATTTGAACCAAATCCCGACTTTATGGAAAAAACTTCACATTTTGTTGCTCCGTCTATAGTCGATGCTTCACAACCTATAATACCTATTCGCGTTTGTAACATCTCTAAAGCACCAATTCGCATTGACTCTGGTGAAATAATAGGTTCTTTAACCTCTGATGCCGAAGTTGTGTCACATGTCTCAAATTTTGATGATAGGACACTGGAACTTTTTGCATCAATAAATAAAGCTTTAAATGGCTCCGCCCGTTGATTCTCGGCAACAGCAACAAATTCGTGAGCTTTGCTTAAAATACGACTCAATTTTTGCATTAAAAAATGAACCTCTCGGACGTACCCCCTTGATGAAACATCATATTGACACAGGGGATAATCCGCCCATTGTGGGAAAAACGTATCGTGTTGAACATTCTAGAAGAGAATCTATGCAAAAAATTATAAATGAAATGCTTGCAGACAAAATTATTCGACCTACAACCAGCCCATGGGCAAGTCCGTTATTTCTCATAGGAAAAAAGGACGGTTCCCTAAGGCCGGTCGTCGATTATCGTCGTTTAAATGACGTAACTAAAACGCAAGTTTATCCTCTTCCACAACTAGACGATTATTTCGATACTTTAGGCAATGCCGCATATTTTAGCACATTAGATCTAAAATCTGGTTACTGGCAAATTCCTCTTGATGATAAATCTCGCGAAAAAACTGCATTTATATGCCCTGTTGGACATTATGAATTTGAAGTTCTACCTTTTGGCTTAAAAAATGCGCCCGCAGATTTCCAAAGGCTAATGGAGCTCGTGCTCGCAGGTCTAAATTGGAAATCTTGTCTCGTTTACATCGATGACATAATTATTTTTTCACGCACTTTTAAAGAACATTTAAAAGATCTTGAGAATGTTTTTATTGCTCTTAAGAACGCAAACTTACGCATAAAGCCTGATAAATGCCATCTTGCTCATGCCGAAGTAAAATTTCTTGGCCACAACATAAGTGCAAGGGGCATCGCTCCTGACATGTCTAAAGTCGCAGATTTAATCTCGTTTCCCGTACCAAAAACCGTTAAATCTTTGCAAAAATTCCTTGGCTTAGTCCAATGGTTTAAGAAATTTGTTAAAGATCTCGCTAAAATCGCTAAACCGTTATTCCATCTTCTTCGCAAAGATGTCAAATTTTGCTGGACGGCCAAACACCAAACCGCCTTTGAGCTTCTGAAAAAAGCATTTACGTCCCCACCTATTTTGCAATTACCAAAATTTGACGAGGAGCACCAATTTATCTTAACAACTGATGCAAGCAATTATGCGTTAGGTGCTATTTTGATGCAAAAACACTTACCATCCAAAAATCGTTTTATTCTTAGCTACGCTAGTCGCGTGCTAAATTCTGCCAAATGTAACTATGCTACTTCGGAAAAGGAAGCGTTAGCGGTAGTGTGGGCCATCAAGCATTATCGACACTATCTTTACGGTAAAAAATTCATTGTCAAAACTGATCATCAAGCACTAACTTGGCTAGTAAACGTTAAAGACCCATCGAGTCGTTTACGCCGTTGGGGTCTCAAATTACAAGAATATGAATATGATATTGTTTACGTTCCTGGCGCATATAACTGCGCAGCTGATCTTCTTTCACGACACCCTAAATATGATCATGCAGAGCACAAATATAAACTCGAGCGCAAAAATGTTGTTAACATCGCAAATTTAGAATCGGAAGACTCTGAATCAGATGATGAATTGGTTCCACCTGACCGATTGCGCGATAATGCGCCTGATGCACCAATTAATCATCCTAATGCGCAAAATAATAATCCTACTGCGCCAATCGACCCTATCAATCCTAAACCACCTACATTTTGCAAACGCATGTTGCTTACTGATGCTGAAAAAGCTGAAATGCTAACACCTGCGCGTTTACTCGCAGAGCAACGTGCAGATGACGAATTACACAAAATTCGCATTGCGTTGAATGACTTAACAACGAAAAAATATCGTGACAAATTTTTTCTCGTAAACGATGTACTTTTTCGTAGATTCCAACCCAAACGTTCACCAACTGTCGTTCATCAAATAGTTATACCCAAATCCTTGCATCGCTTTATATTAACCGAATTTCATGACTCTATTTTCGGAGCTCATTTTTCATTGTGCAAAATCTTGCCTGCCATCCAAATGCGTTATTGGTGGCCGTGCATGGAAAATGATGTGATCGCGTTGTGTCGGAATTGTGATGTGTGCTTACAACGTAAGGTCGCATTAAATTCCACATCCGTCCCTTTGCAACCAATCGAAGTTTCTGCGCCTTTTGAACTCATTGTGTGTGATTGCTTGCATATGCCGCGATCCCCCTCCGGAAATGACCAAATTGTCGTTTTTATGGATTATTTTACTAAATACGTGGAAGCTTTTGCTGTTTCTGACATAAAAGCAACAACAATTGCAAATTTATTATTAAGAGAAATCATCCCACGTTATGGAGTTCCCAAAAAATTTTTGACAGATCAGGATTCAAATTTTACATCTACCCTAATTTCGGAAGTTTGTAAACTATTAAATGTTCAAAAAATATTTACAACCCCATATCACCCTCAGTGTGATGGGTTGGTGGAACGTTACAATTGCACCCTAATTGATGGATTGTCTAAGCTGAGCGCGCGATCCCAGTATGATTGGGAGCAATTTTTACCATTCGCGTTATTCGCATATCGCGCGACTCCGCAATCATCAACTAATATATCTCCTTTTGAAATGCTATATGGTCGCGAACCAGCGTTTCCCTTTGACACCCTACTCATAAATGACTTCGTGATTAATCCGAATCTACCATCTGTTGCGGAAAAATATGTCATTGACTTAAAGCTGACTTTACAAGACCTACATGAAATCGCATCTAAAAATTTAGCTCAAGCGCGTAAGCAACAGAAATCTCAATATGACAAATCCGTAACTCAAACAAATTTTTCTCTCTCGGATATTGTTTACCTCAATAATACTTCAGTAATTCAACCTGAAATCGGTAAATTATCACCTAAACGTGTTGGTCTGTACCGAATTATTGACTTACCTACTCCTGAAACTGCGAAAATCGCTTATGGTCTATAATCCTCTAATCACTCATCTTGTCCATCGGAATAGACTTTTGCCCGAGCCTAAATTACCCTACTCAGATTTAATTGTTGAAAAGCACGCGTATGTCCCTGGCGATTTTGTTTTGTTAAAATTACCACATTGCCCTCTCGCCCCGGCAGTAGTAATAAGTTTTGAGGACTTACCGGGCAGGGAGCAAAAAGCTAAGGACTGCGCGCCTATACGTTTATTAAATGGCTCTAAAACAGCACATGCCGTACCATTATCTGATGTTTTCCCTTTTGCAGACCCATGGCTGCAGAAAGTACCCCAAGCAAGGAGGCATTGCTGGAAGCAGCTGGTCGCCGATTCAAATTTGAGGGGCGCGATCCCGCGTCCCTAGATGAGTTTTGTTCGGCTTTGACAGATATGGCTTTGGAGCGGGGGTTGGATTTTCCAGACCCGCTGCCACAAAATGATGACTGTCGTGTTAGCGGTCTAGACGCACTAAGTGCTAAAATGATTGAGTATAAAACATCACATGAGGCAAAAAACCATCGTAAACGTATAAATGACCAAGAACTCTGGTGGGACAACAGTTTTGGTAGATTCCCTTTGGCTACCCTTCGTGTGCCAAAGAAGAGACTTCTACCGACTGTATTAGTCACCAACGACCAGCAGTCTTTTGGGGCTATATTGGCTTTAATTCAGCCATCAAATATGACAAATGGCACCTTATTTTTGGGCTATGACTCAGAATTTGTGAATGACCGAAAAGGCAGAAGTTATAAAACTTGGGATTTGCGTTTCCAGCAGCTATGTCCAACATATCAGGACCTCCATGGCCCATTCGTACGCTATGTCCAAGTTGCTAGCGCGAACGGCCACGTGTTCTGTTGGGACATTGCTAAGTTCCCAAAACCACCATTTGGGCTACATCAGCTGCTTGAAACGCGTCTACCGAACGTATTTATGGTCTGTTACGATCCAACGCAAGACAGACTTGCGTATTTTCATGTTTACGGTCCTACTTTCGAAGAAATCTTGGCAATCCCTGATGTCGAGCTTCGAAATAAACGGCATTGGAAGGATCCGTTTAGCGCAAATTTTATCAATATACAGCCCATAGCGAGAACATTCACTCGCCGTCACCATATTACAGCGCTTTTGCACACTTTAAAGCGCTTGGCTGAATTTTTCTTTGACATGTATATCGATCCGACCGCGCCTGATAATTTTGGCCAGGCGTGGAGTTTAGCGCTAACTCGCGATATGCAGATTTATTTGGCGATGGATGCCTTGATTACTATCGATGTTTTCATATTGATAGAAGGCTGCTTGCAAAATAACCGCATTACCGAGGATAGAAAGCCATTGCCATTTTCGTTTAAAGGCGATGAAATGCATGTTAAAGCTGGTGGAACAAAAACCAGACGGCGTGTGCCGTTGTCTCGTACGCCTTCGTGGGGCCAGTCGACCAGTTTGGCGACTGAGGTCACCGTTGATTCGGATGGCAGTGAGCTGCTCACGCCAGACGATTTCTATACCCCAGCTCCGCAATTACCAGCGGCTATAGCCGCAGCCACCACCGTTGCCTCTGTAACGGAAGCGTTGGCCCATGCTAACGTCTTTGATAACCCTGACTTAAAAGTTCAAGGTTCGCAGGCCGTTGCCGGCACAGTACCGGGCCCGGCTATAGCGCCTGACACTGAACCTAAAACCAAACCAACCAGTACCAGTACACCAGCCTCTGCGACCTCTTCGCAAACTGATATCCCATTTGAATCGCCTATGGTTGGAGTTGAACAATCCGTCTCCTCGGAGGAACCCGATTTATCTCCAAAACGTTTAGTAATGGCATTATCGGATGCTGAGGCCAAAAGGCAAGCTAATTTGTCACCACCACGTACCACACGCACTGCATTGGCGCAAAAAGGGGCTACTACCGTTTTGCAACCAATTGCTCCACAATCGCTTGTGGCGGCACAGCAGGCACCCTTGGGTTTTGGTTTGTTACTGCCTTTACCGACTTCTCAGCCGGATTTGGCAGAACGTCAACCCGACCCTGATGTTATCATGTTGGATATTATAGGCTTGCCTCCGCCAGCACAACGCACGCTACCACCACGAGAAATACAGCAAGCCGCGTTGTCTACGCAAATCGCATCGCAAGCCGAGCCACAAGGCGTGTTGAATTTGTCGACACCTGTATCTCGTTTTACGGCACCTATGGCTATGACGGGTGTGTCGACTACTGTGGCGAACATTCAACCACAGAATATTCAAAACTTACCGTCGAACGTGGAGGTTGCAGTCCCTCCATACTTACAAGCCATACGCGAACGCGTAACTGCAGAAGAGAACGCGAGAGTTCAAAATCGCTCGCGTTATGTCCAACATTTCTTTCAATATGATGGAAACTATGACGCGCAAAGCGCCGTGCTTTATCGTCCCTGACGTTTTGCACAATTTGCGCACTTATTTGGGTGAAGTCGAAGGAACGCGTTTGTACAACCAGTTACTCAAAATTGCGCAAGTGCATTTCGATCGAGTCTACGCAGCACACTTGCATTACGCGTCCACGACTGACACACCTTTGCGTCCTCTAGTGTGGACTACCATTGCGCAACCTTTGACTGATGTCGATCGTGCGCCTGCACCTCAATTTATCAGCCAAATGAGCGTTTTTAACCGTCTATTTTATCCCGACCAATTTTTTGTGCGCAACCGGTTCTTTATCACAACCGGAATGATGCTTTACGAGGTTCCATTAGAATATTTGGTGATTCATCAACACCTCAAACCACCGAGTGTGGTGACTGATGGAATTGCGCACCAAATTCGACCAGAATTTTTGCTGCACCGAATGTGCCCGGCGCCTGATCATTTAGCGCCAATACTAATATTGACGCATCAAATGGTCAATATTTTTGATACCTTCCGAGAGTTTCAATCTGAATACGAATCGGAGTATCAATTTTTGACAATCTTTTCAATGATAGACGTCATGCACGCCAAAGTGCTGTTGGAATTTTTGGACCAAAAGTTCCACTTTTATGTGTATGCCTACGGCAATGCCGCTATAGGCTGGCGCATGGTGGAACAGCTACGTTGTATGCTGCGCGTAGCTTTCCTTGGCGAATCGTACACACCTTCGCCAAGAGGCCTTTCTGGAATTCCCAGAGTTGACCAGGCAAATCGAAAATCCAACCATATTGCACAACATGATTCGCCAAATTCGGCTAGCAACCGACCCGGCTCTTGAGGTTCCGGTCCAGTTTGACCGTTTTCGAGGTCGCCAAAAATCCGTCTTTTACCTTAAACACCGTATCAAAGGTGATTTGGAAAAAAATTTGTAAAAGAGAGACAACAGGCATCCTTGCAAGACCCTCGAGGGTCCTCGGCGAGCCTTGATATGCCCAAAGTCGATCTATCTCTTGAGGCTCAAATTGAAATGCGTAAAGCACGCATGACAATTGAACAGCGCGATCGTGAAAACCTTGCTTCTGAGATGCCAAGGCGTGCGACCAAAATTCACGCGCCACTGGCTCGCTCGCTGAAACTTCAGGCATTTGCCACATGTCGGAAGATGAACATAAAGAAAAATTGAATAGATTTTATGACACAAAATCCGAGCATCTTTGTGTCGGTTGAAAAATTTGGAAAAAGAACGAGTCAAAAGGCTTGTTTGCGCTGAAGTCGCAGCAAAATTGAGAGCTCGTGCAAGCCAAAGGGGCTCTGGGCGGCAAGAACCGCAGTTGTCCCGGCAAAGATATGCACAAATGCACCATTGTTCACAATCACATGTACAACCACAGGCACAAGTAAAACCATACACACAAACTCACACACGACCGCAGACCCAACCGTGGCAAAAACAATTTACGGAATTGCGCCCGTGTTCCGAGGCATATTCACAGGCGGATGCTGGTCATCTGTTGCGCCTGCAACAGCAGCAGCCTTACAAATATTGCCGAGAGCCACAGTCAAACCGCGGAGCTCATCAGGGCCGGTCGCAATTGCGTCAACCGCAGCAATGGGATCAATCGTATCAATCACCATCGGGGTAAGATCAGGCAGTCATTGGGGTCTATGCCAAACCACAACCTCAACAACCATTACTGCCAAAACCGTGGTTGGCTGTGCAACAAAAACAGCGGTCACGTGAAACTTCACATGAAGAATTGTTTGGATTTCATCTGGAAAAATTTTCTTCTCCGGTGCCACCCACACCGCGTCGTTACGCGGATGACTACGAGGAGGATGACGGCGATGAGGACGATAGTCGTCCAGTCAACCCACATCAATGCCTACGTCAGCATTTGTACGGACGTAGGCATTTGCCATATCAGTATCACGAGCGTTCGAATATGCGTCGTGAACCCAAATTGGATCGTGACTATAACCAACACCATCGCATAAAGTCGTGCAGCCCAAAGCCAAATTACCAGGATTGTTATTAATTTACAAGTTCGACGTACCAAACTTTTGAACTCTGCACTAGGCATCAAATCGACCAGCAGTTTTTTGTCCTTTTTCGTTTTTCGTCCTGATGTGGATTCCAGGACATCGCGTTTTGTTTATTTTCCTGTGTAATATTTTTCTTGTCATTTTTTCTTGCTGTAATTTTTGATTGACGGTGCTTATTTTTTCTTCTCGTTATCTTGCATAACTTGCCATTTCTTGTTTTATCATTACCTTGTGTTTTAACTCATCAGTGTCTTTAATTTTTGCTCAGCATAATCTTGCCTTATCATTCCATGTCTTAAATTTTTGCTCAATAGCGGTGTTACTATTATTGGTATCTTAACTCTCTAACGGACAAGGGGTTAATTTACACCCAATCTTAATAACTTTTTCAATTCAAAATTTTTTTTCATTACCCGGGGACTGAAGGAGGCTAATGAGACAGCATAATCGAATATTATGCTATGCTGTCCAAGACCAGAGTTCATCATTACTCGGGCAACAATATAGTTTTACCTAGCGTCATCGAGAGTGTTGCTCAGAGAGCTCCTGAGTGCGAACGAGGTCATGCGTTGACCATTATTTGTTATTCCTATTTGTTATTTTTTCGTTATTTTATTTTTGTTCTTCACGTTCGCTCAGGATGAGGCGTTGCAGACGCCAGAGTAGAGGCGTTGCGAACGCCAGTGCCGTTTAATAGAAGCGTCGTCAACACTAGTGGTTATGGTGTACCCCCAAAAAAATTTTCCACTTTGTGTCAAATTTTTTTTCTATACGTGGGTGAGTGTAACTGCGAGAGTTACATGTTTTGGCGAACTTGCCTTGGCAGTTCAGCGGTAGCCACTTACATAGCCAATACTAGTAGCTATCTACAATAGTGTACTTTGGGCTATGCCTTTGGTCTTCCCACTATTTCCTTAATTTTCAATAATAAAAAACAATAAGATACTTGTCCGGTAACATAGAGTTAAGTATATGATAATAGTAATTGTTTCATGCATACCGCTTGTATGTAATCAGAACATTCGATCTGATTTAAAAAGAATTCCAGTATTATGTTATTTTGACGTTAATTACATTTACTGTAATGGTCCTACGTGGCCATCTTAGTTAGTTGGTTAGCAGTCGTACGATTGTACAGTGGAGTACGTTTTGTTTTCTTTTGCGTTATTTGTTGTCCGGCAACTTAGCCGTGTATTCAGCGTTTGAAATAAATTAGAAAACCTACCCAGGGGTTTTGGATATACCGAGGTAAGGTCGGAGCTTCCCAACGTTGAGGATTCCGGGACTCTGAGTGGACGGATAGGTAAATTCCATATGATTGCTATTTTCTTTCAAAAGTCTTAATTCTTTTCTCAAACCTAAAGTTAATCAAAACATTTCTGTCGGAGATCGGAACCTCGAAAATAAGTTAAACGATCAACTTGAGCTTTGAGATAGGTCAATCTGACCTCCGCGGCAATTCCGAGAATTAGGTAGGTAGCCTTAGGTCTTAGGGCGTAGCTGCTGAGATCACCCGACCAGAAGCGGTCAGCAAAATTAGGACCAAGGGGATCGAAGCACGTGGGTTTGTGCATGAAGGTTCAATTTTTTGGGCATGAAGGTTCAATTTGTACGTGTACAAAAATTTGTACGTGTACAAAAAACTAGTACAGTCAATAAAATTTAGCAAAAATAGGCCGTTTGGACTGGAATAGGCTATAGTACACACGATCGTAAGGCGACAATTTGTTCTTGGCGCTTCTACTTAGCTAAAAATAACACGGAGCATATGGTTTACCACGCATAAACTAAGTAAAGGTGAAATAACTGAAACCGCGTATCGTGTAAAATAATATGTAGGCATGTTACCGCAGGAAATATTATGCTACCAAAAAATTTTTTGTAAGGATTTTTGTAAGGGGGACGGCGGTACGCAGTGTTTTTTCGTACAAGGTTCATTTGTACACGTACAACAAGACTGGCTCCTAAAAGTTCAATTTTTAGGCACTTGGGCATGAAGGTTCAATTTTTAAAAATTTTTCGTTTTTCGCGATTTCTTGATGCCAATGGATAGTGCTTGATGAGAAACGTCGAAAAATAGTGTTTTTCTCGCCATACCACCATTTTTAAGGTCACTTTTTTGACCTTCAAAAAATCTTGCACCCCCAAAACTTTATCTTGCTGCCCGCATGCCTTGCCTACTACCTACTACAAAGACTGTAGGTGAGCACCTGACTGTTTTAACTAAAAAGGCCAATCTGCAGTCTGCACAAAAAGTTGTAGGAAGTGGCGGGCAATTCAAAAAATTCACTACTGTAAATGAATAAATGTATTTTTGCAGCTTGCCCAAATTTTCCCGTTCACTTATGAAAATAGAGCGTTTGGAATGGGAAAGACTGCGTGTATGTACTGTAGGTATATGCACGCCTACCTAATACACATTTGCTGAATTTGAGCAGTAATAATATCAAATTAATTGAAGCTCCGGGCTCTACTGATGATCGTCGACCAAAAACAAAATGATAGAATAATGTCATATAAATCTAACAAACTCGGACCGAGATTAAACAAACAATCACAAAACCAATTACACAGGGGAGATAACAGTCAAATAAACACTAGCAAATGACACACCGCACGTTTTACAGCGCTCGTACGCTATGAGCAAACAAAACTGAAAAACAAGGATAAACAAACAACTAAGAGGCAAATGAAACACACAAGTACAGTATCAAGTGTAGAAAATATAAATGCTAAACAAACATAGTGCATGTTTGGAGAGAATTCCGCATATAATTAAAATTTATTATTGTAGTCCGTTCCATTTCGACGGCCATTTTCGCTGTCACTTTAAGCAATATAAATAACAAGACTTTAAAGCAATCAGCCGCTACGAGAGCATAATTGAACAAGCCCTTTGTGCAGTGAAAAACTAGTACAGTAATAAGAATTTAGCGAAAATAGGCCGTTTGGACTGGAATAGGCTATAGTACACACGATCGTAAGGCGACAATTTGTTCTTGGCGCTTCTACTTAGCTAAAAATAACACGGAGCATATGGTTTACCACGCATAAACTAAGTAAAGGTGAAATAACTGAAACCGCGTAT